>CAIGRN010154570.1:0-16806 GCA_903798345.1 Fraxinus anomala
CTTCTCTTTCATAATTGTTATTTTAATTGATCTTCAAATTCAAATTCATTTTCTTTTTTCGTTTCACATATAAAATCAAATTGTGTGTTTTCAATTGTTCAAATTGAGTCAACAATTGTGTAATTAAAAAAAAATACTCCTCGAGGGATCGATATTCGGACTCACAAGTCCACTTTATTACTTGAACGCACCCGTGCACTTGCGGTATACAATTTTAGCGAACGGGTATTATGGTCTTTTAGTCCTCTAGTGTAAAAATTTTCATTAATTATTATTGACCACCAATTCCACGTCACCTGCAATGTCAGTTGGAATGGACACAGGCGGCCCTCGCATGTAGTTGAAAATTTTGGCAAATAACGAATTTTAATGGAATTTAAAGGGGGCCAAAAGGGAGCTTAGTGATTCATAGCCTTTTAGTGATGTGTGTGCTCCAATTTCCCCCCAAAAGAGCTAGTTGGAATGACTAACCTGTTTCTCATTTGCAATAAATTGAAATAAATGAGGTTTTTCCTGCAAAGCACATAGAAAAAAAATTCATTAATCTCAATTAAGCTAGCACTACATATTTTAAGAGAAAATAAAAAACTAATAATTGCATCTGAAAATATGCTCACCAAATGAACGTATGCATAAAATTGCTATTTACTTACGAAAAGTACAATAATTTAAAGTAAAATACAAGATGTTATTAACAAGGATGTTTCCATTGGTTAAGGGTATAAAGTTATATAAGATTCCAGATTCCCATATTTAACTCCACTTGAAACTCCATGCTAACTCAAAAGGGAGCACGCAGTCGTGGATAGGAAGAGTATTTCTCAAGAAATGAGATGCAACAATTGGTCTAACTATATTATAAAATAACGAAAACTAACTTTTGGAGGGAAAAAAAAAAAGCTAAATCGAGAAAAATAACAATATCTTATGTCAATGCGTATTACAATTTTTTTGCTCTTAACTGAGTCCCCGATCCCTACGCGCCACAAAAAGTAAATGCACAATTAGTAAATTATTGGTCATTGAAATTGAGGAGCTAGTACCTTGAAATGTTCATAGGCTATATCAAGACGACAGGCACCAACCACACCACTGGGTATATTCAGCCATTTTACATAGGAAACTGGAAGTATAACGAGTTAGAGTGCAAATCATCTATAACCACAAATAGGTTAATTAAGTTTGAATAAAACATGCCTTTTATCTACAGAAGAGGAAAGGAAAGCCAAGTATACGTATAAATTATAAGAATGTGAAGCAGATGACATTGTGGTATCATGTAGCAGAATGAAAGCATCATGAAACTTCATAATGGACAGGAATCCAAATCCATCTTATGTAATGATAAAACATAAACGATTCCCACACCAAAAGAACAGCTATCATCCAGAAGCTGCTGCTTTCATCAGACCATGGGAAGCTTCAAATATAAACGGGGTAAGAAAATACGTTTCTGAGCAGGTAGAACAAATTAAATTATAAGGAATAATGAGTTGTAATGTCATACCAGCATCACCCAGATCCATGAAAAAACGAAATACAGGACCATTCCTTTCGCTCTTAGTAACTGATGCAAATATCTTCTTTAGCCACTCTGGAGTTCTATAAATTATGAAAAACACCAAAACAAAGAATAAATTATCAAAAATTACTCTTTTTGGAGTTTCTGAATATTAAAAAGGTATGTGTAATAGACCATTGGAAAAATATATAACAACAATGCAAACCCTGTGATGAGGGTGACCTTCAAAACTAAATGGGCAGAATTTCTTCAAAGTATCAGTTAGACAAAAGTTCTAGCATCTATTGAGAAAATATTATGTGAAAAAAAACCTATAATAATCCCATAATCCCAATAATGCAGTTTCCAATCTCGGTATGTTTAGTATAATTAACGACAGTCTATCTTCAGTATACTGTGTGGCTGCATTCATTTAGGACTTCGATAATAGCAAAGCCAAGATCATTTGGATCAAAAAATAGGTCTAGCACTGAAGGACACACATGATAGACTTCAGGGGACTGTGAGAACGACAATTGAAGATTTCACTTGGTATAAAATAGGAAAAAAATGATGAAGTATCTTCTTATTTCTCAGCCAGAACTTCTGTTATCAAACATGACCAGCCTCTCTCTTTATCTTGATCAATTAAATTAGAAGGAAAATACAAGAAGCAGGTTAATGTCAAATATATAGTCAGCAAAAGTTTGTTACTAGTCGTGTAGCATTCATCTCTGCGTATCAATGCATTAGCAGCTCAAGTCCTCATGCAAGAGACGGGCAATGAAATCCTTCTATTGGGTTTGCATGAAGCCGGTATGGATAAAGAACTCCCAGAATGTTATTTTTCCAAAACATAGTCTGTATATATCTATTAGGGTCAAAATCAAGAAAGCAAAGCAGTCTGTGCATTCCGCATAGATCAGACACCTATGGGCATTGGTAACTCAGTTTCTATCCACGAAAGAGTCCTTATGTAATCCCCAGCAATTATTTTGCATTTGGTCATCTATAAAACCTTATAATTTTAGAGCTCACTCCGGTAATCCATCTACCTGAAGGACGGTACTTCAATATTAAAAATTTCCTCCTGTAAGAGTCCATTGGGCACTGATAGTCCCCCCAAATTCATCCAGTTAATCTCTTTTTCAAAGAATTTGTAGCATGCTATAACTCAATTTCAGTTTATAAAACCTTACTTGTAACGAAGGACTTTCCAAGGTCTTAATGAGTTTGAATCACTAGCAATTTCAACTACAAATCCGAATTTTTTTTACCACTCCAATGGTCCTGAACTCAATCACAATGGAAGGAGGCCATTACCTACAATCTAAATGCCAAATTTTGTAAGTTTTCTAGCCAAGACTATGGTTATAGGCCCTTTTCATTTTTAGTATATTTTGAAATATGTTTTAAAATTTTTTTGTGTGTTAAATAATTAGATTTTGATAGAGTAAGTTTTAATATATCAATATTGGACTCTTTTTGTAGCTTGTAATTAATTAGAAGTTTTCGACTCGAGAAAAAGTTAATTCGGATAAGTTAATCTCAAGATATTGAAGTTTAAAAAAAATTTAATTTATTAGTTTTTAATTAAATTGAATTTGGCTGAGGGGTAGCCACGTGTAGTGTATCTAAAGATGAATATAGAATAACATTTTTATTTGATTAGATTTGTATTTGAATTAAAAAGCTGCCATCACTATTACTCATTGGGATTAGAATTATAACCTCCACTAGCAAACCTATTCTATACAAATCCATTGACTGTGCCCAAGGAGAGGGAAGACAGCTCAAGAGTATAGAGACGAGATTGAGAAGAAAATTACTTAATTTATTTGATAAAAATTTTAAAATTACAAGATTGAGAATAAAATTGAAAATTACAATTGAAAATTTAAAGAAAGCTTTAAAATTACAAAGATAATTTAAAACTTTCTTGAAGGTGAATATCTCCCGCTATTTCATCTATTTGAAGATTATTAATCTTGCATTTCATAGGACATTTATTGGAATAATATCCTCTTTGTTTGCATTCCAGCAAGTAACATTGGAATTTTTTGAAAATTTCTTCTTTGAAAATCGTTTTCTAGAAAAAAATTTGGAATAAGAAGATTTTTTAAATTTTCTTTCTTTTTGAAAATTCTTTTTTCTTCTATAGAAACTCTTTCTTTTTGTTTTTGAAGAAGGGGGAGTTATCCAAGCTCTCTACGGCTTTTAGAACTTTCTGATTTTAATTTGGCTTTGAGTTTAAGATCATTACAAAGAGCAAGACCTTCTTTATTTATAAAATGAATAATTTCTACATATGTAAGTTCTTCATATCAACGTTATTATTGTTCTGACTTTTGATAGAATTTATAACTTTTTCTGCAAAGGGCTTAGGAAGTCCATAAATATTTCTTTCCAATAAGATTGATTACAATCTTCTCAAAGTAAAACACAAGTTAAAAACATGTCTTTATACTACCGAAAATCATGTAGTTTTGAACATCGAGGATTCATAAGAATATCGGATTGTTTATCAAGAACATCAACAGGTGTTCCAATAAAATGTTGGACGATACTGTAAATAAGAACAACAAAACTGTCATTTTCTCTTGTTTCATCATTTTGGGCATTTAGTATTTGGTGTTTATCTTCGTCATCAAGATAATTATGCCACCATTGTTAAAGTTGGCCTGTAAATTCGATAACAAGATTGATAGTTGAGGTTTTCGGATCAACACCTTTGAATCAATGTCTTCCAGCACATAGACGTGACTTCAAAGAGTCGAATGATCTCATATTCGATAGAACCATCTATATTCCATTCGACCACAAAGTCACCACTGAAAGAAGTTTGAAATTTTGTTTTTTCTTCGAAAAGCAAATCAAGAGCATAATGTTGAGCATAGTAAGGAGAAACTTTTGAATATTGATTTTTTTGTCCTAATTTGTTGATATGAGATATTTCATTTTCAACAAATTGATCTTCCAGATTATCAATAGTATTGATATTTTTTGAAGAGGAGGATAGTTTAGATAATTGATTTGCAAGCTCTTTTAGAACTCGAGTCTCATTATCTAATTTTCCTAATTGAGGAATCATATTTGAAGGATGTGGTTTGAATAAAGAGTTGACAGGTACCTTGTCAACAATTTTTGATATTGATGTCTCAGTGTCAGAATTTATTTCAATTCTGTTAAGCTTAGTACACATAGAATGTAAAACAATATTTGTATAATTATTTTGAGCTTGAATATTTTTTATAACTTTAGCAACGACTTCAGAATCATCTGGTCGTTCACTAGGTATCCTTTTGAAGGGAGAAGCAAGAATTTCAGTATTTCTTTGAAAGACTACAATTTCTTGCATAGGAGGTTGAGTAGCTTGAAAGTTTTCACCTTTTGGCGTCTTCCAAGTCTTTTTTGAATCTAATATTTTGAACAGTTTTTATTTTAGTGGGTTTTTTATTATAAACTTTGAACTATGCCTACTCATAAAAACTCAAATCTTCTGGAAAAGATTTAAACTCTTCCCAATAAGATTCAATTTCTTCTTTTGAAATAATTTTCGAAAACTTTTAACTTTAGGAGTTTTATTAGTAATAAATTCATTTCTTCTATCTATTGTAGAAGAAATAACATTACATTGCTGATCAAGCCTCTCTGAAGGAGGTGCCATATCAGATAAGGTTGGAGAACCAGGTTGTTCCGGCTCATCTTCCTTTTCTTTTTGATAACGAGCTTTTGGAATATTATGATTGAAATCAACTTCTTTTAAAGAAGAGGTAGAAAATCTTGCAGATTAAAAAGTATTACTCTTAGATCTAGATGAATAAGATCTTTGAAAAGAATTCGAAGATGTTGGCTTATCAAAAATTACTTTAACATGTCCATCAAGGAATTAAATAATTTGTTCAGGAATTTTGCGGGCTGGAACTGGATTTTGAGCACTCAAAATCCCATTCTAGTCCACGAGATTGAAGATTCCAAAGAATTCTCTTAGAATATTTGAACGAAGAGGATTAACCTTTACCAAAAGACTTTCATCTCTTGGAGAAGATCAAATAGCACGAATATTAAGTTGAGTATTCAAAAGTTTATAATATATTCGATATATTTGATTTTTGATAAGGATCGTTTGCTCCAATGTTTTGATAACATAGTTTTGAGTAAAATCAAATTTTCCTATCTCATAAATAGAACTTTTATCTACCTTAGTGATAGTCCAATTTTGAAGTCTTTGCTCTATCTGAGCAATTTGAAGTTCATTTGAAGTAAAATCATTTATGTAGATGCATCATGCATGATCATCTAGTTCTTCATTATCATTTTGAAAAATATTTGATAAATTATTATCTCTACTATTTGAACCACTAATTTTGCTAAACCAATTTGACATAAAAGATATAATTGAATAGATGCAAGAAAACAGTATCTTACTATTGCAGACAAAATGCTACAAAATGGATTGATGCAATGCAAAGCCTACAACGGGACCACCTAAACGCCAACTCCGACAACACGGCTGACCAACGCTTCAGTTGACATCCATGCAACACACCAACTTAACATTTGACACTGTGTAAACAATAGTTTGACACTATAAACTCTATTCTCTTATGGCTCTGATACCAAATAGGCCCAGAGAGTGGGAAGATAGCTCAAGAGTTTGAGAAGAAAAATACTTAATTTATTTGATAAAAATTTTAAAATTACAAGTTTGGGAATAAAATCTCAAATTCCTACCAAATCTCATCATATTCAAATGAACAAAAAATTACTTAATCACTGTATCAAAAAAATAATGATTTAATGGATAAAAAACTTATCCGACCAAGTAAATCACCATGAAGTTGTTTAGCATTTTACGTTAACAATTCTGCTGAAATTGAACGAAGAGCCCCTGTCTTGTCATCAACTATAAACATCTCAATAAAACTTTTAAATGGATTAGATATCCGTTACCTCAAAAGAAAGATCTTTTGAACAGATTATTCAAAGTAGTCATCTTCTCAAAATTTGATATGAAGTCAAGTTTTTGGCAAATTCAAATTAAAGAAGATCGGTATAAAACTGCTTTCAATGTTCCTTTGGGTCAATATGAATGGAATGTCATGCCATTTGGCCTAAAAAATGCTCCCTCAAAATTTAAAAAAATTATGAATGATATTTTCAATATATTCAAATTTCATTATTGTTTATATTGATGATATTTTAATCTTTTCAAAAATTTTAGAACAACATTTCAAGCATTTCAATACATTCATACATGTTATCAAAATTAATGGTTTAGCAGTTTTTGCTAAAAAAGTTGTTTTATGATAAACAAATATTAGGTTCTTAGGGCATAACATCTATGCAGGACTATTACACCATTCAAAGGAGTCTAGATTTCACTAATAAATTTTCTGATGAAATCCTAGACAAAAATAGCCTTCAAAGATTTTTAGGTTGTGTCAATTATGTAAGTGACTTTATCAATGAGATAAGGATCTTATGTGTCCCTCTTTTCAAAAGACTACAAAAGAACCCTACCTTATGGAGTTACGAGCATACAGTGGCTGTACAAAAAGTCAAAAAAGATGTAAAAAGTATTTCGTGTTTATTAATTTTTGACCCCATTGCCTGAAGGCATATTTCACTTTTAAGGCAGCTAAGAAAATTAGAAGATTTGGAGTGTGATTTTGGATTTTGTTTTTCAAAATTTCTTCTCATCAAATCAATGTATGATACTTTTGTGCAGGTGGTTTGTTTTCTTATACTTGTATATTCAGTAATTTATATTTGGATTTAAGAGATATGAGATCCTTCTAGAATTTAGGATGACCTAAAATGGGTGTGTCGCTTGGTCATCGATATACTCAATAAGAGAAGAGTGGTATGAAGTGTCTATTTTATTGTTATATAATTGTGTATGAAAACTACACGTATCTTACTGGATATTTTTAAATACTCGCTCTTACAAAATTTTAGAAGTTACTTCGGATCTATTAGACCTGCGGTGGGATGGTGATGCGGACTGCCAAAAGGAATTGAAGAAATAAAAACACTAAGTTTTTTTATCTCCTAGTTTATTAGATTATTTAATTGTTCGAAGACACGTTTATTAATTAATTAACTATTATATTTAATTTTGTTTGAAATTAAGATTCCATATTTTAGTTGATATTTATTGCTGAAATAAAGTTATATTTTTATTTGTATCGTTTTCGCTTTTAACGTAAAGAAAATTTAATTTTTGGTAACACTCCGGTGCTTATGAAATTTTGGGGTGTTACAGTACTTCCATATATTACATAACAGAAATTCATAATATGTTCCATGGTCTTATCAATTGGTATCAAAGCATCGATTCTAGGACAATGACAACAGATTGGAATAAAGAAGTGGAGTGGAGGCTGTCGGAATAGGCCAAGTGGTTGAACTTCTCTTAAATTCTGTTGTAGGCTCAATTGCCCTGAAGACGATAAAAGTGAAAAACCAAATGGACTAGCCAGAAGTCGTATGTACAATGATCCAACTGGTTATGGGGTCTTAATGGGTGCTATATTTATGGTTTTCAGAACGGGTGGGATGAAATATCAGTAATGGAAAAATTGGATGAGTTGATGACTCGATGGGAGAACCATGAGCATGAGAGGAAAGAAAAAGGATCGGCAATAACACCGGAGCAATCGATTAATTCCATATGCAACGGAAAAAGTCATGATTTGAGCAAACTATAAGGAAAACTTGGAGAAGAATCAAAGAATTGGCTGCTGGATAATTGTCCCCCTCACTAGGGACGGTTGGAGGTGAAATATCCAAGAACCAATCCCTGGTTCTAGAATCTCCATTGAAAGAAGATTTAGATTCGGAACGAGGACATTGGGATGGTTAAGCACAATGGGCTGACCCAAACTAGCGAGTTGATCCAGCTAGTAGGGAATGCAATGATGCCAATCTACCACAACTATTACCTAAAAAACAAAATTCCTTCAAGTTATTTCCTAGGGTAATGATGGCAATGCAAGAAGGGAACCGATTAACCATAAATGGCGGGAGAAGAATTCAATCAAGCATGATAATAAAGATAAGGGGTTGCAAGGTTTGGTGGTCAATAGAGATTTTGGTGGAACAAAGGACAAAGTGGAGGAATCAGGCATACAGGGAGTCCAAGGAGGGAATGAGGCAGCCACAATGCAAGGGGAATTTGTGCTCAATTCTCTAATGGGTGGACTCACACTGTCGCTATTGAAGTCCAATAATGTTAGGAATTTGATTGGAGATTATGCTACCTGCTTCGACTCACAATATGGAGAGAGAACTCAAGATTGTCCTAATAATGCAACTGCGCCTTGACAACATCAGTAGGCTAGACCCTAATATTGCATGTCTACTGCTTATATTTGATGCTAATAAGATGCTGAATTATGAGTTACTGTAGCACCAACTTACCGGATATCACCTTGAGGACAAGGTATCTTTGGAACCCGAGGGTAATGATAAACCTCCTGTTAGGTACATTTAATTCTAGACGGGTAAAGAAGACTTGTGCACTAGCGGGAAAGAAGCAGCTACAGATTCTGTTGACTAAACAAAACGGCTTGAACAAAATTAGTTACTTGAGGCTTATATAAGTGGACAGGATGAAATGTTATGGAGGGCAGAATTTGGTTATTGTCTGGGGAGAGTAGTAGAGCCTCTCAAATGCTCTGCAATTTATTGTATTTCCTTTCATTTAGATTGTACTTCCATATATTCCATAACAGAAATTCATAATCTGTTCCAGGTTCTCATGACATGGACGATCCATTATCTGTTTTCCAACAATTCACACTCGCACATGGACTTGACCTGAATCATACAAGACAACTAACACCAAATCTCAGATTGTCCCAAGATGCATCTCACAAACATTCATATAGCAAATAGATCTTGCGACCAACGGGTATGATTTAAGAGTTCACTGTCTACCGAAGGAACATTACATCTCGCTATACTTCAAACTCATTTTTCAACAATAAGTGATGCATTTTCGATCCTTGAATATTTAAATAACATACTTGAACTCCACATGATATTCTTGTATTCACAATTGTGTTCTAAACTCAAAATGGTTAATACAATTGTCCAATAATGAATATAAACGGAAGTTTTAGCGAAAATGGTCTCCTTTCCTACTCGATACCCTCAAATTTAAAAATGTCCTATTAAACTGAATCAAAAATAGTTATAGGCAACATGCTTAAGTTATAACACCAAAATAAAATCTTGAAAAACAGTTAAAAATCATAAGGGTATAAGAATCCCAAAAAAATTCTAGGACGAATCTAAAAACATATACTTTATAATACCCAACAATCAATGTACCAAAACATCTGGAGAACTCTCACTAGGTAGAAGAATCCCTAAATAAAAATCCTAGAATCAATAAAAAAATCTTCAAAATTTTACAGAAAATAATTTTCACGTATTTACAAATGCATTTTAAACATTACATACATAAAAAAATATTTTAAAGCCTCTAAAATTATAATTTCATAAACTGCAAAATCCAGGATATTACAGGGACTAATTCGCATTTAGAAAGCTGCAAAATAGCCATTCACGAGCCAGTACGTGCCTTTGAAACAATGCTGTAATTTTATTTAATTTTTTTATATATATCCTTGCTGCGCGACACCTAGTCTCATCATTGGCGTGTGAACTCCACGTGCCACCTTCTAGGCGTCGTGGAGTTTTTCATTATAGTTCTTTAAACTACTAGAAAGATTATGAAACGAGCTTTCTAATCATACTTACTATGCAGCCCGAAATGCATCCTACAATTCAGGAATTATTTTTAAAGAAGTTTCTTTATGAGATAGGGATTCGATTTCTCCTAAATATGAAACCAAATATCCTGAAATTTTTCAGATGTAATATATGTCATGAAAGGAACATATTGTATGAGTTTCATGAATTAATATTATATACTCCATAAGGTGCCATTAAAGACCACTCAAGTCATAAAGCATTTTCATCACATTGAACCATTTCCAGCATGTTAACATGCAAGGAAACAACCTGTCTCTGCTCTGATACCAATGAAAGAATTTGCAGCATGCCATAACTTAATTTCAGTTTATAAAACCTTACGTGTAGAGAAGGATTTTCCAAAATCTTTATGTAGTTGAATCACTTGCAATTTCAACTCAAAAACTGTATTTTTTTATCACTCCAACGGTCCAAAACTCAATCACAATGGAAGAAGTTCGTTACACATAATCTAGATGTTAAGTTTTGTGAGTTTTCTAGCCAAAACTCTGGTTATAGGCCCTTTCAATTTTTGGTGAATTTTCCTTCTCACTCAATAGCACATAGGTAGAGTGGTTATGGAGAGTTATGGGATGTTGAGGGAAGTTAAGGGTTTGCATTCAAAGCTCAAGGCATTCCCTCCATTACATTTTTAATATCTAGCAGTCGGGTCATCCCATATGGGCAACCCTCGGATCCATTGTCCAACACTTTGAATATAATAATTTGATTAATACTCTATTTCAGTAGTATAAAGAGCTGTAGTGATTAGAATTAGCCAAAAAATTCTGATACCGATTTACTAATAAAATTTATATCAGCAATCATATAGCTATACATATTGACGGACAAGCATATGTTATTTCATATAAAAAAGGGTACCTTTTAGATAGGAAGGGGATGTCAAAATGGGTAGAAACAGCCATTAAACCAGTACCGGAAAGGTCGCACATGCTGAAAACCTGGCCAACAAAGGCCGGTCCCCCACCCTTGCTGGTCGAGATTCTGACCGCGGAAGGGAACCCTGAAGCTGAATCAGAAGGTCTGTTCTTGATAGCAGAGGAGGATGGCTGGGATGTTCTTGATTGGGTTGAGGAAAGCGAATCAGGCTGAGTGGACTCGAATGGTGAAGCGAGTGGGAGGAATGAGTTGGGGACGAGGAGAGGGATGTGAAATTTTGGGGAAGGTGGTGGTGGTTTGGCGGTGAGGAGGGAGAAGAAGTTGGTGGAGGCGGAGTGGAGGAAGCGGGAGAGGTGGTTGCCATTGTCGGCTGCTGAGGCCATAGGATGGCGGAACCCTGGAGGGCAAACCGGTGGATTATGTTGGGATTTTCTTCGCCAATCTGCAGTTAATTTTTTATGACTATGGAATAATATTACTGTGCAGTTCAATCTTGACAAGCGAAGACCGGGAGGAGAGAGAAGTGTGAGTCATATATCATACCGGGAGGAGAGAGAAGTGTGAGTCATATATCATACTCCATCATTACAATAATAAATAACAATACTCATTTTGTAAAATTAATTTACATGTAAAAAAAAAGGTGGAGTTAATTGTTTCAATAATCACCCTACTTATATCATGGTCACAATTTACTCATTAAACTTCAAAGTATTTTACAATACTCATTGAACTTTGTCCGTTTGCACTTAATCCATCACCCTCAAAAATTCGTTACATTATTTGCTAATGTAGATAACGGAAATATGACTTAATAAGTTACGACCATTAAAAAAATTACAACACAATCAAATATATTATTTCATTACTCATCCAACTTACACTTGGTCACAATTCATCGAACTTCAAAATACTTCCCAATAATCACTCATCTTTGAAATTTTGCACGTCATTCATCATCCACCATATTTCGTTTCCTTCATTGCTAAAGTTCGCACAAAAATTCCACATAGTAAGTTACAAATGTTAAAAAAAATTACGACTCAACAAACTATCAACTCACCAAAATTATATGTGAAACGTGACTTTGACAACCATATAAACTTCTTTAAAACACAATAAAGCATCCATAATGATTTTTTTAGAAATATCATTTTTCTAATTCAAACATTTATTGTACAAAAAATAGATTTCAATCTGAGGCTGAAGTTCTGAAGTATAACTTGTTCTGCTGGAAATTGATTTTTGAAAATACTTTATTTATATTTCACCCATTTGACTTCTAATTGCATGCAATTGATCATGTGTGATCTTCAATCATCGTTTTATATTTCGAATCAACTATGGATATTTGAATTTTGATCCTCAAACTTAAGATTTTTTGCAATTTCACAATTTTCTCGTTCATTGTCTCAAATTTCGTCAATTTCATCGATCTTTACCTAACAAATACAATATACATAGAATTAAGCCATAATTCATTAAAATATCGAACAAATAATCTAATCCAAATGCTTAAATAAGTGTACAAAATGTACGTCACTATGGTTTTTTAGGGCTGAAATTGGAGACACTTTATTGGATTTTAAAGAAGTTTATGGGGGTGTAGAAGTCGTGTTTCACATATAGTAATTTTTGTGGGTTGATGATTTGGCTAAGTTGTAATTTTTTTTTTATGACTGTAACTTAACCATGGAATTTTCGTACAATAAATTAGCAATGAAGTGAACAAAATATGGCGGATAATGAATGGAATGCAACATCTCAAAAATGGGTGACTATTGGGAAACATTTGGAAGTTCGATGAGTTAAATGTGACCAAGTGTAAGTAGGATGAGTAATAAAATAATGATTTGACCGAGTTGTAATTTTTTTAACGACCGTAACTTGCCATATCATATTTCCATTAGCAACATCAATGAATAAGATAACGAAATTTTAAGGGTGATGGATAGAGTGCATACAGACGAAGTTCAGTGAACAATGTGAAGCATTTTGAAGTTCTGTGAGTAAACCGTGACCATGGTATAAGTTGGGTGATTATTGAAACAATTAACTCAAAAAGGTGTCGTACATTTTTATAAAAGAAAAAGCTGTTGTAAATTAGTTCCCATTTGCCTCAATCTTTTAAGAATAAAGTTGTGTGTACATTGGGGATGACATCTTCAATGTTTTCAAAATGTGGTCGGCAAGAAACTAGGTTTTTTTTATAAACTGTCTAATGATATGTTGTCACGTGACACAATGTAACAGAAGATGTCAAAAATGATATACATGTAGCATGATTGTTTTTTAAAAGGGAGAATTGCAGTCTCATATCAAATCTTTTAGTTTGCTACAGACTTAATCCAAACTTTTCATTCGTATCAACCATCATATCAAACTTTTCAGAAATTCATACCTTTAGTCCAAATTGATGGTTGACCATTGGTTGATCAAAATAGTAAAATTTGACTAAATGTAAAAGGGCAAAATAGTAACTTTACAATTTCAATAAAAAATAAAATAAAACAATAAAAAGGGATATATTTCTTCCCACCCCACCCCACCCCCCTAGGAACCAACAACCACGCCACTACCATCTTACGCCGACAAACATCTCAACCATCTACTGAACACAGGCCAACCTTTATCGTTTTGTCACCATCACCTACTGCCTCTAGCCAAATCCTAAAACTGTTGTTTTCAACTCCATTGGCTACTCCAATCTCGTCGAAACATCTCAACCATTCGCTGCAATAGCCTACGCCACTATTGCCTTTTGCAGGCAAACACGCCCCCATTAACCCAATGTTCATTGATCACCGAACCTATCCCAGCAAAATACCTTTGCTTCTTACCATCGTCGCTTCCCACAAATATCTGTAAAATACAATCGTTGACTTCTCGTCTCGCCAAAAAATACCCATAATCCCCATGCAGAAACAAGCCCTGCTATCCCCAAATCTCAATTTCACCATTTGCAACAATGTAACCATCTCTCCCCATCTCCCATTCAAAACCCAATTCCTTTTATTCAAAACCAGTCCTCCAAGCTGTAGCAATGGTACTATAATTTCTCAATCTCCGCCACACGCCCATCTCAATCTTTAACTTAATACAATTGTACTCCACTATCCTGAATTTTTTTTTTAACAAAATCATTGATTAATAAACTTATTTCACAAAAACAGAAGAAACCTACATGTAGGGATGGACCTAGACTTTTTGTGTTGAGTGGTCAAAAATTAAAATGTACTTTTTTAAAAATAGCATAATATTAATGCAAATAAGTTAATATGAATTTTAATACTCTAAAAATATCGTATAATTACATCATTATCAATATTGTTAAATGAATTTTGCTGCTAGTATAGTTTTGTTAACCATCTCGTTGACAGATGCTGAGTTGGCGGCGAGTAAATCAAATTGAATGCGGGAACTAAATGAATCGAAATAAAATTCAAATTTAATGTAAATATAATTCAAAAGTAATTCAAATTACGTTTAATTCGTAATGTTCCTAAAACCCTTAGACAAGCCTCATGCTGGACCTATATAAGAAATGAAAGATCAATAATAGTTCGATATGTCTTCAATAATTTAATCTCATGGATGTTCACCAAGCAACCATGCATTTTTTTTTTGTAAAAGGACAAATTATTTAAGGTAGGACGGAATGTAATGTCTCCCAAAGATTGGACCCCACGATAAATTTTTTTTTATATTTGTATATAAATATTTTCGAGACTGGAGTTGCACACATTATTTTTCAAAAGGAACAAATTATAAGTAAAAGATGATTTAAAATCTTTATTTGGGGATTTGTGTTGTTATTAAGTAAATGATTTGTACGGTATTTTTCAAAGTACCTAAAATTTAGGAATGAAACTTACAATTAACCAATTTTAAATTTTCTTTAATTGAGAGTGATGACTGCAACCCTTTTTTTTTGGAAGGAATTGCCCTTTCATTACCATATTATTCATACATTCTAATATATATGTGTGTAATTTATATATGGAAATATATATACTTTGAACAAGCAAGAAAAATTTCCAAAGTAAAGGAAAGAAAAGAGAGGCGGATTTTTTGTAAAAGCATTGATTGCAGTCAGGAAACAATATTCATGTCCAACTTCATCGATTCAAAAGCGTCAAACGAAGGTAGGTAAAGGTGCAATTGGTTATTTCGTTTTTCAAGTTATAATTTTTTTGTAAAAAGGATGAATGATTTGGTACCTCTGGGTACAATGCTTCGACACTATTATAATTTGAATGATCATTCTCCAGCTTTAGGTTTTATGATAATTCTATAGAAATTGATTTTTTTCGGAAATCCTTCTATGTGCGATGGTATGAATTTATAGTTCGAATTTTCTAATTTGATAACGAAATGTACCTATGATATTTATTGAGTTTCAAACTCAAGGGTTAGTTTCATCCCTACAGATTTATTTGATTTGTTTGGGACGTGGATGATGGTAGATGAAGATGCAATGTGCTATGGAGAAGCCGGTGACTTAATATTTTTATTAGATTACGAAATGTTTACGTGTGTTTTTTTTAGGAAATGGATTTCTATGAACATCATTTGTGAGACTATTCTAAGAAGATTTTTATGAATTATTCATGTTTAAAAGTAGATATGTTTTATAGATATTAATGTACAAGTTACCATTTATCACAAAAATGTTAGCAATAAGATTTAGTGTTGCTATTTTTGTTTTTTTTTAATCAGCTTTTATCCTTGACTTCAACCATTCATAACTTGATTGTTACTTGAAATTTTTGGACAAAAACGGTGAGGTTTGATAGCATCATGGTTTATCTTCCAAACTGAGTCGCTGCGGGATTTTGAAAAATATTTTAGTACCTCATATGATGTCGAAGGAAGCCTATTTTTGGATATGTCATATTATAAGAAGTTCCTACCTTCCCTTAAAATTTCGTAAAGTTTTGAGATTGATAATTATGTAAACGAATTTATTTTGACATTTGTCGCTCAAGAAAGAAAAGCAAAACAGTATTTTAATTTACTGTTTAGAAGATATGCATGCACTGTCCACTTCAATAATATGTATTGTTTGGAAATTATTCTAAAGAGTTTTTAAATTTGTTTATTCTAGTATTAAATTATATATATAAATTGTAAGTCTACAACTAAGATACAATTGTTCTAGTAACATTTCGATCCATATGAGTCGGGGCTTTATAGCATGGTATCAGAGCACAATTTAGTCAATTCTGTAGACTTGTCATTAAAAAATTATATATATATATATATATATATAAAGTACAAAGTAGGAAACTTAAAATGAGAAAATGAAATATTTAATGCACTCCATGGCATTTTGCATCCATTAGTCGACCTCATCTTACGACTCATGTATGTTTAACTAAGTGAAGTTAAAAATTCTTATTGTGAAAAATGTTATGATTCTATTGTTATTTTTTTCATGTTATAGGAGAAAGAATCATGTTAGTCAACAAGAGATAAATATCTGAGCTTACTTAAATTTTGAGGTAGACAAATTATTAGACCTTGACAATCACATACAGATTACAGGAATAGTGACCGACAAGCAATAGGTCACCTGCTAGAAATTCTTGCACCTCGTGAGAAACATATCAGGAGCTTATACAAGAAAATATGCTATC
>CAIGRN010154581.1:0-20386 GCA_903798345.1 Fraxinus anomala
CCTCTACATCAATTAATTCTCCAACTTGTAACAGGTGCATAGGCTTTGATCGAATGCACGTATTCAAAGACGAGACCGAACTCCTCCAATTACGCGAAACTTTCAGTATTCTCGTGGGGACATTGGCTTTGGTCAACACTTGCTTTAGTGGCTGGTTTTCAAGATTGTGTGTTACGGGCCGCAACTTAGCTTGACACTAACGTCTGTGAACATAGGGGATGATGGGAGAATATAGCTTGACACGAGTTTAATATTTTTGTTACACCTCAAAATCGAGGATCAAGAAGAAGTCCAAACAAAAGGTCCACACTCCGCGTCATAAGAAATCGAACCGAAGTTATAGATAAAGATGACTTATCGACACTTCACTCAAAGTGCCATGTGCAAGCAGAAGCTCCATGACCGAAGCGAGGCGCCACCTGTGGCAAAACAACAATAGAGAGGTGATCCACCAGTTCAGCCGAATCACTATGTAAGTGGCTGAAACCCTGAAACCAAAGTACTATGTAAGTGGTCGAAGCCTTGAAGCCATAGCATTATGTAAATGGCTGAAGCCTTGAAGCCAAAGTACTATGTAAGTGGCCGAAGCTATAAACCCGAAGCACTATCTACGTGGCTAAAGCTCTGAAGCCAAACTACTTTATAAACGGCCGAAGCGTTATGCAAATGGTTGAAGCCCTGAAATTGAAGCGCTATGTAAGTGGCTGAAGCCCTAAATCCCACATTATCGAAGCGGAAGCCTCCAAACCATAAATAAGCATCTTTCATATTCACTTATCCTAATAGCTCTTCTACATAAAGATCTTATGTGAATGATTAATATGACCCAAGTTGTAGTAGAATAATGTCAAGTCTTGTCAGCCTACTACATAGGTATCAGACCTAGATCTTAGAGTGGCTACCTTTTCAGAGTGCATTAAATGATGCATGACCTAAGTATGTGTGAAGCCGCGTGCCTCTTCATTCAACAACTACCACTTCATCTCTACTATTATAATAGATCACAACGCATGCCATTTGAAGGGTAATACAACTTTAAACACGACAAGCTTTGTAAGATTATTCTCTCATATTTTTACATAATCAGGTGTGTCCGAACACCTAAATGGCTCACGTCTAAAGCATGTTTCACACCCAAATATAAATACCTCATCGACTGACTTGATCGTCTGAGTACACGCGACCGCCTCTCCCACCACTGGAGAAGGCCACGTGTGACTAACAGTTTTATCCAAGCGTGCATGAGCAAACTTACGTGGATGTGAGTGGAGCCGGGATATGTTGTCCACGTCAACGCTACAAAAAAATGAAGTCAACAGTTTTCATAATGTTAAAACATTTGTGCGAGGAGTAGTTGAGTAGAGAACCTTAGCAATGGAGTTTTAGGAAGTTGCTTTACGAAGAGCTTGTCTAAGAAGTAGGAAGCTTCCCACCGATGCAGACGACAATCAAAGTCTGTATGGTTAAAAAACATAGTGTCCAAAGGCAACAACATCAGTGACATTATTGTAATTTCAGTATATTGCATGGACAATATCTTAATAGTCCTGTGCCGGTTGGGGATGAAACTTTATAGCATTCGTATTGAAGATGTTAGCTTATTTATGGACCAAACGGAGCGACGTTTGGAGGTAAGAGGCGAGAGTTATAAAAATTATGGTTATTAGTTAAAAGACTATTATTGTCATTTGATTTTTCTAGCTATGTTCATTATAAGGCAAACATGTTCGATGATAAGTCTACCAGTCCTCCTCGTCCTTCCATCCTCTCGAAGGGATAGCCTGCTTATGGGGATCAATAATTCCATCTTATTATGATAATGCTATTAGTTTAAAATGTCAAAGTTGCTTCTTCAATATCTCTGTTAGCTAAACAAATTGCGACACCTTTTGTTCTCTTTGGGCCTCGGAGTGAGACAGAGACCCTATTAGACGAAGAGAGAAAATGGCAGGTTTTCCTTATATGGCATGCTTTTGACTTTGATCTCTTCTTTCCTTGCAAGTATCCAATCCTTAAGGTGGCTGAGGCAAGAGGTACCTACTGGTTCATTGGAGGGTGAGTTGTGGTTAATGAAGCATAGTGAGGTGGCCGTGGTGCCACCGAAGCCATGGCTACCACCACAGCCATTTGTATCATTGCATTGACTTGTTCAATGGAGCCTTGAGTTCCCAGACTATTTTTTGCCCCAACTCAAGCCCGTAGAATATAAAACGATTTCTAATAGATGAAATAAAATGAATATTCTATCATTTGAAGTAAGAAAAATAAATGTTAACGAAAAACTAAAAATTAAGCACATTCTTCGTCTCGCCTTAAAAACGAGCCCATATAATAATAAAATTTCCCAGTCGAATAACCAGATCGAAAAATTTCAGCCAGAACCTCCCCCTCCTCGATTCCACCTCCGCCCTTGTCTCTTTACTCAGACGAAACTCTCAGACACCTATTTTCCTGTTTTCCACAGTGCCCGTGGCCTGAAATTCGGGATAAGGTGAAGGAGTTACTCCCGAAGAACCTCTTTTTGTCCAGCACATTTGAACGTCGTCGTAACGAATAAAGGTGGATCTGATATAAAATAGCAAAATTAAGCAAAATGAGTGCGGATCTGGTGGCAGCGAACACACATGGAAATTTGGACGAGCAGATTGCTCAGCTCATGCAGTGCAAACCATTGTCGGAGCCCGAGGTTTTAACTCCTTTTAGATCTTTTACAAGTTATTGTAACTTTTCTCTCTCATATTTTTATGGATCTGATAGATGTAGTGGATTTAACAATTCGAAGAAATGTGCGATACTTGTTGCTTTTTGAGTAAGATGGTGTTGGTCTTGTTATAGTATTAGATAGTGGTTTGGGGTTTTTTTGAGAGTGTCAAGATGAATTTGGTTACATTCTCTTAAGGTACTACTTTCTTGATTGATGCAATTGTTTCGAAATGTTAATGTATTAACTTAAAAGTGAGACAATGCAGAAATTCTGCATTTGTGCATACCTGCAGATGGGAATTGGAAAAACCCTTTTTTTTTAATGTGTTTTTGGATAATGTAGTAGGATTTATCATGCTTATTCTTGAATGTACGAGTTAGTATAGATTAGTTTGAGTTGACCATGAAATACACAACCCAGGGGAGAAACCTAGAGAAATGAAAGAGAAAGATGGAGATTGGCTGCACGAAGGGAAAAGAAAATCTTCTCAAATTTTTAATGTAGATATTTAATTTGTTTCACGTGGCATGACATGTTAATATTTTAGCATATTGAGCGAAATTTGAATCCATTGACTTATTGATCATTTTGTTGAAACTATGCATTTATTATACATCCATAAAAACCTACTAGGCAGAAGACGTCAGCTCTTGCAAAAAATAATACATAAAGGGTTACTCTTTTAAGCACATGAAAGCACATCTTAGTTCAAATGTGACACCATTATCAAATTGCCAGCCTTCAAGCTGTTTCATGCAAGAGAATCTTCAATTGCAATGTTTTAAGAATAGTTTCTACGGGACAAATAAATCTTGACACATTTTAATAAAAGTAAGTTGTGGATAGACTTCAAATATAGATGTATAGTGATAAAAAAACCAATTAGTCACCCAACAATATCACTGTCTCATTTTAGTAACTGAATATTTTTAATCCTAAGATAGTCTCTTAAATTCCATTGTCATTTCAATTTAAGCACTTTGCCGCTGAATTAATAGAAATGATGATGTTGCTTGGAAAATTGTTTAGTTCATTTATTTATTTATTTTTTTTTAATTCTGACTATGCAAAAGCATATTTTGTTGGACAAGTCATCTTTTCTTTTTTCATTTGTCTTTTACTTTTCTTGAAGTGCATCTGGAAAGCACGACTTGTCCAACAATTTCAGTTTATTCCTAGTTGAAAAAAATTAATGCACTAACAGAATTTCCATCCCACATCATCATTTTTGTTAATTCAGTAGGACAGAGTGGGTAAACTGAAACAAAAATGAAAGTTTAGTGACCAATTGGAGTCAGTGATATAAGTTGGAGTTCTAACTATGTTTTAACCCATGTTTAGGCTTTAGCACTTATTGGCATTAGATATAACCTACTTTTATATGAACAAACTTAATGATTTAGGGAGAGTTATTGAAAGACTTCAAAGATAACTTGTCTACATGGGAAATTGGTGTGGTACTGTCTCCATTGATTAGTTTCCACTATCCGTAACATAGTTAGTTGCTCGACCAAGGTATCTTCTTATATATGACTTTGAGGGACTGAGCTATAAAATAGCTTATAATTCATTCTTCGTGATCTTTTATTATTTAGAGAAGATACTGAATGCTTCACTGGAAAATTAAAAAGTATAAGTTGCTCGGCAAAATTGTGCACCTTTGTTTTGCCCAGAAGGAAACAATTTATCACAATTAATGTTGCATTTTGCATGTATGAAATTTCACGAGCTTAGATCTCTGAAATCTTTATTAAGGTAGATATGTCCATGACATGTTGAAAATCATTGATAATCATTTTTTGTGAAGAAGTTGCAGTCTTTCATTAACCACGCATTTTCCTCTCCTATGCACTCTGTGCTCATGCGTTTGGCCTTTTTTAATGAAGGCATAACTTTGACATTGTCCTTAATTATAACAAATAAGGAACCATGTAGAATTGATCATATTTATCTTTTGTGGATGCAGGTTAGGACTCTATGTGAGAAGGCTAAAGAGATACTAATGGAGGAAAGTAATGTACAGGTATGCATTTCCATTTCTTTGTTTTGTAATAATATTTGGGTTTCACATTAAAATGTGCAAACTATACGATATGCTAGTTACTTTTTTTGACTGTTACATACATTATCAACAAGAGTAGGCCCAAATCTCACAGACTCTGGCTATTGTTAGTTTTCTAGAAGTTACTAGAAATATAGACACCTTGAGTTCTACCATAATAATGACTCTTTGTAAATATTTTTTGCACCTTTCCACATTACTATGAGTGATGATTATCAATTAGGTACATTGAAATGTGGCACATGCTCACTCTGGGTTCACTTGGATGTAAGACTTTAGATCATAAATAAATCTTTAAGCAAAAGTGATATAGGAAATAATGGACAGGAAGGAAAATCAAAACTGCTGCACCTCTTTGTGTGACATGGTTGTTGAAGATTTTGCCGTTGTACTCTTTCTACTGCTCCTAAAATTTTGAATGAGTTAGTACAAATGATTAAAGCAGACAAGTCCAAGTTGACTTTTTGATTGCTTGTTTTCCTTTTGGATTTCAGTCTTTGCTTCTTGGCATCTTTTGCAGCTGTTAGGAAGAAAATGCAAGATACCCCGGAATCTGAATTATGTTAGCTAAACATAAATTATTAAAATTAGCAGTGATCAATGCCTTAATCATGTCTCTTCTAAATATGTTACTTATCAAGTATACTTCTTGAAACATTGTGCCTATTTGAATTTTAAATTACTAAGAGCATCATTTAATATTGCACATAATTATGAAGCACGTGTCATGACTTATGGTAAAGTAGCTGATATTTCATGATTATGCATTTCAAATGTCATCTAGTAATTTGTTGTTTTTCTGTAGCGCATGCGGGGACGTGTGTAATAAGATATGCATTATTGATTTCTTTGCTCCTGCGATGCAGCCTGTCAAAAGCCCCGTGACAATTTGTGGTGATATTCATGGGCAATTTCACGATCTTGCTGAACTTTTCCGCATTGGGGGGAAGGTATCTTTTGCAGCCTATGACATTTCCTTTTTCTTTTTGTCTTGAGCTGGGGGAAAAGTGAATCTTTGAGATGGATCAAAGGAGGCGTTGAGGAAGGAGGTTGTCTTGTGATACCATAACAGGTTGAAGTGTGACAAGCAATATATATGCTGGCATTGTTTGACGTATTCTTTTGAATGTTAACTTAGTGTTTTGTTGATCTTTTTTATGTCTTTAATAGAAATAAAAAGATTTTCTGCTAGGTACACTGCATTTTCCTCTTTGATGATTCTACTTTTATTTTGTTTATTTGTTGTCAAAAAATCGGGTTTTTAACACGAGTACGACTCCTTTGTCATTGGTTGTTTTGCAATTTGTAATTTCTCTTTCGATAGGAAGCGACTATAGATGTAGTCATATTTAAATGAGCAGAGATCTTATTAAATTTGATTGGATCGGACATAATCATAAATTTAACGTCAAGATTTTTTTTTTCACTAATCAGATTTTTTTGTACGTCACTTTTAACACTATTTTTGTATTTATGAAACTCAAATTACCACGTACCGAAGAAAAGAGTAAAAAGAGCTGGACATCGTCTTATGTTGAAATATTCTCAAGCTTGGATATTCAATTTTTTCTAACATATGGATTCATACTTGCACATGACAATGATTACATGCTCATAGTTTATGAGTTAGGATCGTAGGATGGAAGAGTTTTGGTGAATGGTAGTAATGAAGTTTGAAGTTGCTCTGACCTTAACTTCAATACTTTAAAATTGTTTCTCTAGTAAATTTTCTCCCTATCTGTATTCATCCCCCCAGGCCCCTTCTGGCCCCTTCTTTATGAATTTATTAGACATAACTACCAAAGCAGGGCCTTATCTCTGAATGCAATTCGAAATAAGATCTCAGTAAGATGGGACCTATATTTATGCCTTTTCAATTCATTGCTGTAGTTCTGGTTCCTTTATGTAAACCAAAATACTAATGGTTTTGGGAATATTTCCTCTTGTGAGTTCATAGAGCATGTCTTCTTTTAGATTGTCTAATTCATTGAAGTGTCAACTCTGTTGAGTTCATTGTCTTTCATGTTTAGCTGTTACTTCTGTAAATTTATGTTTAGACATGCCTACGCGTAAGGAGTGCACCTTCAGCATTCTAATGCAGTTCATTTGTCCTATTGACAGTGTCCAGATACAAATTATCTATTTATGGGAGACTATGTAGATCGTGGTTATTATTCAGTCGAAACTGTCACTGTAAGTAGAAGCTAAACCATAAATATATTTTTCGCCACCACAACTTTGGTTTTATAATCAGGTTACAATAATTAGCAGCTCTTTCCCTCTTCATTTTCGCTATTTTCTTTATCATCTCAAAGATGTATATGATTATATGAGAGCCTTGGTAGTTTGCATATTAGTAATTAATTCATCTGTGACATAGTGGAAGACACTAATATGCTTATTTTATGCAGCTTTTAGTGGCTCTGAAAGTGCGTTATCCTCAACGGATTACTATTCTTAGGGGAAATCATGAAAGTAGACAGGTATTAATTTATTTCTTATGCCCCTTTTGATGCCAGTGAAAAACTTTTGATGGACACTTTTTTATTTTGATATCACAGTGATGAAACGAAGAATGATGATATGTCACGACTTATTGCTGAAAACATGATGTGATTGAAATTAGTCGCTTCACAACTTATCTATTAATGCATGATATTATGTGATAGCTGCATGGTTCCCGTTCTCTTGTTGATTTTGAGGCGTGCCTCCACTTGTGTATGGGGTTATGATACCTGCAATTACGATGCAACACATGTTGAATTTCTTGAAAAAAATTTTGTTGAGTGTGTAACTGGTTAAACTAGTTTAAGCCTGTTTTTGTTTTTATTTTTTCAAATTAGATTTGAGCTTGCTTTTGTGGGTTGTTTGGTAAATGACAGACTGATCATTTTGCATGAAGTTGAAGTCAAAAGTGAGGGGTTCATCAAGCTTAAGCGGGTCCTAAACGTTTATTTTAGCTGTTATTTAATACTGTACTTGGTCTGGTGTTATTGTTACCTCGTCAGTTCATTGAATTTTTCTGTGTTTCCCTCTGTTGTTGGGAAACCTTGGAACTGTATAATTGAAGGAATTAATATTTGTATCATTCTGTAAAAGAGTTGTTCAAAGCTTTGTGTCTTGAGGTGCACCTCACATGACACTATTATTAAACACCTTAATGCGTACACCGTGTGCCATTTCTCCACGGCTTATGTCCCTATTTACTGAGTCTTAGACCTTGGGGTGGCTAAGGCATGACTCTTTTGTCTTTTCTTTTTCAGGCTTTTTGTTATTAGTATCAGCTTTTTCGGTTATTTTTTGTATGACGTAGAATGTTATACGGTGTTTTGTTGTTTTCTTTTTCTTTCTTGTGTTCGTGAAGTTGTTTTATTATAGATCTAAGATCGTTTATGGTTTATTATGAGCATATTTTTGTAATTTTATATTCTTTTGAATTATTTTATTAGCTTCTCTTGAGACTTGTGCCTTGAAATGCCTTGGTGCTTACAAACCGACTCAAATAGGTGAAATGCTTTGGTACCCGATTGAGCCTTTTTAACATTGTTTTCACTATGCCATGACTTGGTATTTTATTTCTTTAATTTTGTTTTCTTGTTTAGCTGAATGAATGTCATGAGCTAATCTATTTTGAATGCCAAAACTAAATATTAGTTTCTCTTTCTGGTTGCAGATTACGCAGGTCTATGGATTTTATGATGAATGCCTGCGGAAGTGAGTTCTTGATGTCCTGCCTGATTTTTGATTTAAACTAGATTTATATTACCATCATACTACTGATTTTTCTTTTGAATTTAACTGCACTGCATCCCCCCTTTCTTCTGATAATTTACAGAGGACAAATTAATTTGGGTACTGTGTGTTTCATATTCACTAAAATACTATCTATTGAGGTTGTCAGATATTTGTCATTGTTAATCTTCCTTTGATGTTACTGTACAGCACACTGAAAGTATTATGCATTAAAGAAGCAAAACCTATGCATAATACTAATGTTTTTAGCAAAACACTAGTTGTAGAGGGTATATTATAGCAGTTCATCAGTGGAAAAAATATCTTAATCTTCTTGACTTGTCAGTCTGAACAAAACCTGGGATGTTAAATTCAAATCACGAATTTGAAGCCCTAGTGGCTGAAAGTGCAGAGACTGCTTGTTAGAAAATTCTCAATGTCAAGATGTTCTTAATAGCATCACCATGATATATTTACCCAGGGGTAAGCATATATTTGCATATTTGCATGCGTGTAGCATAGATTCATAAATAGATGAAATCATACTCATGTAAAATATCCTATATGTCAACTTAGTTACGTGACGCTCTTGCATATTTTTTGAAAGGTGAAGATGACAGGGAAGCTTGTGCAATTATATTTAGCATCAGATAGAGTGCACAGCTGAACAATAATATGTAATGGACAAAGCTCTTGGAAGTGGGCCGCAGATCGTAGTTGCTAAGTCTGCCAGTAATCTGGATAGAGCTAGGTTTAAATGACTTAGATAGTAATCAGGTGCATTGTGTTGATCACAATCATGCCCACGCACTTGCATATGCACATGGACATGCGGCTCATATGATTTGCATTCTTTGCTAGACTGCAGGTTTGACTACATTAAATACAAATTTGACTTGGAATTTTTCCCAAGTTATCATTCCCTGATTAGGGTGCTACATGCATAATTCTAAGATTATGTAAAATTGCATACTGAGTTTATAAATGCAATTTTAATACCTCTGGTCTTCTAGACACACTGTATAGTCTACGAGTTCTTTACATAAATCTGTTCCTACCTTTTTCTCGGCATTTTGTCATTAAATTGAAATTTGCTGTTTGCTGTATAGGTATGGAAATGCTAATGTTTGGAAGACTTTCACGGACTTATTTGACTACTTCCCTTTGACTGCATTGGTTAGTAAAATTTTCTGGTAACTGGCATTTCATGTTTTAATGTATTTTGTTTTCAAATAAATTAAAGTCCTTCCTTGTAATATCTGTGAAAAGTTAATTGCTGATGATTACCATCTACTTTCCTGTGAAGGATGTCACATGCAATTTGCTATATTGGTTGACTAAAGTGAAAAGTTTAGATATTTGTAAATCATGCTCCATAAATAAGACTAAATTACTAGCGTCCCCAACTATACCACCTTTTGCACTTCTATCCCCTATCTCTATTTCTTGGCATTTTTATGCGCAACCTTACAAAAAATTAGTGGTCCCAGTTTCCAAATTGACTCTTTAAGTGTAGAAAGACAAAATTACCCTTCAGTCGAATAGAAAAAGAAACAAATAAATTGAAATTAAAACTTTATCTCCCTCACCCTTCCCTTCATTCTCCTTACTACAAACGCACACATTCCATCAGTTCTCTACCTCCCCCAAGCCCCCAACTACCACCGTAGAGGGTTGTGTCCATTGCCAAAGGCGAAGTATTTTTTAACAGATCCAGAGAATACAATGATAAAATGAACATCTTTCAGTAATAGCCAGAACCATCATCCCTTTCCCTTCTCTTTCTTCATTTCAGATCATCTGCTATTTCGTCGGGAGAAAGCTTCCAAACAAAAATACTCACTCTGAAGCTCATTGAACTATATCCATTTGCAGTGAAGAATGAACCAATCACCTGGGCATCGAAACAACCATTTATCCATTACAATGTGGTTGTGGGTTAGGGTTTTAATAATTAATTGATGGAAGAATTAAAATATATATCAGCTCCACCCAATAATTAATTGATGGAAAAAATTAAAATATATCTCAACTCCACCCACCACAAATTTTATAAACATAGATCTGCATTGAACATTGAACCAATCACCGGGCACCTAATCAAACCATTAATGCCATTTATTTCATTTTGTTGTCGTCAATGTATCATCTTTTCATGTTCCTTCCATTTTTGTTTTCTTCTGCTATATCAAAATCGGCCTGCCTCTTTACATTAAAATTTTCGGAAGTTCACGAATTAATAGTTAGCATTCTTACTTTTCCTTTCAGTTTCATTTCATTTTCTTGTTTGATTGTGTCAGGATTCTTTTCACGAGCTGAAACTTCTTCGTTTTTTATGGGGAATTTATTCAAAGATTGAGCTTTGTTTAAACATCCATTATGGTTTCTGAATGTCTTTGAAACATCAAGTGTGGTGGTGGGTGCTTCTTGGGGTAGGGTTAGTGGCACGGTGCTGCTAGGGATGGAAATTGTCACCAAAGAAGACAGTTCTTTTTTCATTTTATTAGTTTCGTTCTATTTTTTATTGTATTTTGAAGTTCAGGGTATGTTTGTCTTTCTATACTCACTTAACAGCCATTTTGGATGGAAACTGTCAATAGGGACGGAGGCTGCTAATTTATGAAAGGTTTGAGGGTAAAAATATCGAAGTAATAGAGGTTGGGAGTAGAAGTGCAAAAGAGGGTATCGATTGCGGACAAAAGCTACAATTTATTTAGCCTTTAATAAAAACTCATGTTAATTTCAATGTCAGATGATGATAATTGTAACACAAGAATGGAGAAATATGCTTTCTTTTCAAGTTGAAGAAATAAAATTGAATAAATTCAGTTTCATTTTATTGTAAGTTTATTTTGCTTGCAAGTTGATTCTGACAGTGTTCTGATTAATAGGTTGAATCAGAAATATTTTGTCTGCATGGTGGGCTGTCCCCCTCTATCGAAACCCTTGATAATGTAAGAAACTTTGACCGTGTTCAAGAAGTTCCACATGAAGGTCCTATGTGTGATCTTTTATGGTCTGACCCTGATGATCGATGCGGTTGGGGTATCTCCCCCCGTGGTGCGGGATACACGTTTGGCCAGGTACCTTCATCTATTTACTGGAGGTTTTTGTTTCCATTTCTTCTTTAATCTAATCAGTTCCATGGACTGTCTACCTATTACAGGACATATCAGAGCAATTCAATCATACCAACAACTTAAATCTAATTGCTAGAGCTCATCAGTTGGTTATGGAGGGATACAACTGGGCCCATGTAAATGTTTACTTGTAGTAATATTTAACTCGTTTATCACTTGCGCTATTAGTTGAAGAGGGTTGTCATGTTCAAATTTGACTTCAATCTCAGGAACAAAAGGTTGTCACAATTTTCAGTGCTCCCAATTATTGTTATCGTTGTGGGAATATGGCATCCATTTTGGAAGTTGATGATGACAGAGAGCATACGTTTATCCAGGTTTCCTTCTCTCCCTCTTTTCATGTGTTTGGCTACCCTATTTTGACATTTAATTATCCTTGAGAATCTGCAACACAATGAAATATCAGTTGCTCAGTGTGATCTTTTCTCTGTATTTTGGTCCAATGTGGGTTAATTATCTGAGTGGGTTGTGATTTGACTGTTGCAGTTTGAGCCAGCTCCAAGGAGAGGGGAACCTGATGTAACTCGGAGAACTCCTGATTATTTCTTATAGAGCAATTGACAGTAACTAGCTCGTGTTTTGACGCGATGGTCCAATTCTTGTGTTTACATGTCCTTTAATTAAAGCTTCAAGTTACTAGGCCTTTTTGATGGCGTTGCGCAGGTGAAGAAACGTTGAAAGTTCAAAAGTGGTTGGGGTTCTCTCCCAGCAATCAATGTTATATTCTAACCCATGCAAGGGTCCTTGGAAGCGAAAAAGGGGTTGATTGAATCTTTTAATGTATTGTTTCATATAATGTTTTGATATTCTTCTTGTTCTTCCTTTCTTTTAAATTTTATTAAATATTCTGTAAGTTTGCGCTCTATTTTTCTTGTCACTGTGAACAATTTGTTCTATAGAAGTGATGGAGAGTTCTATTAATTGCTAGATCATAATTTTTCTCCTCTCAAACCAGAATTTAGTTGCTTTAGATCTTTCAGTGTATCTAGTAATTCATCCGAAAGGTTGAACTTTGTATTTCTGTGGCTATTGGGTCGGGACTGAGCCTAGAGAGCCAGTCGAATTCACCTCTCCAGATGGATAGATCCCTGGCCCGTGTCATTCGTGCCAAGCCACCCAGTCTCGCGATCAAAGCAACAACTGGCATGGACTTGGAAAAGTCCAGGTAAATTGTCAATTTCTTATACAGCAATTTAAACGTGCACTCGAAATTGACCCTCTCTTGAGGTAAAAATCTGTTAGATTCTAATGCCTGGTTTTGTGGAGGCAATAAATTTGTGGTCCATTTCCATGTAAACGGATGGTTTTGAAGGTGAAGAAAATTGAATTAGAATCAAAGAGTAAGACTGTTTTGTTGTCGACATTGACATAGTGAAACACAATGCACTAGTCATTGTTTTTTTCCCGTTAAAAAATGTAATGGTCCATGTGAATCTAGAGCCAACAACTTCTTGGCCAACTCGTTTGGGAGTTTATGTTGCCAACCAGGGCCTTGTCGTACCTATATAGTTCTGAATGGCTCAGCTCAGTTTATACCTCTATTCTTAACACGGCCCTTTCTATTTGTTTGTGAAAGGACAGTTTCTTTTGCTTTTAGCATAGTGGCCCTAGTACGAAGAGTGCACGATCGGTTATTAGACTATTAGCTAAGTGATAAAATATGAGATTGTGATAATTTCGAACAACTGAGAGTCGACTATGCCAAATTTTTAATATAATTTAAAGCCGACAATGTGAATTATGTTTTATAATCTATCATTGCGTTTAATCTATTATAGTAGAGTTGATTAGTCTTACTCAAAAGCATGAAATTTAAGTCTTTGGACCATATATATCATGATATTTATCTATTAGTAATCAAAGGTAAACGTGCATTGAAGTTATTCTAAAATGCATTATAAGCAGGGATGGATGTCGTGGGAAACTGTGCCAGGCTGTAGCCAAGTCCATCCTCATCCCACTTTATTTTTTTGGTGCAAAATAATTTTTTTTATGTAAAAAAAAAAAAATTTATGTGTGTTTGTGTGTGTGTATATATATTAGCTCAGCTTGTAGTACGATCTTAGATCTGTTCCTGTTTATAAGTATTGTAAAAATAATATATGAAGATGCGTGCATTAAAAAACAGTTCTAAAAAAGTCTGTGTGAAATGAACTTTTTAATTAATGAGAATCTTTTTGTACACTATATTTTTTGTGTGATTAGAAGTATCCGACTTAATTAAAACATTTGTAGTTGCCATATAAATTCCCCTTGAAAGTGCAACGTATAACTGTCCGTGCGAGAATACATGTTGTGGAAGATATATTCCGACATGAAGTATTGTCTGTAATTGGGTTTGGTTGATTGTCATTGCAAAACAGAGACGAACATGCAATTGTTTCCATATGAATTTGAATGGATATCCTTCATCATTTGTAGGACTCAATGGTATACGCGGAATGAATACGTGTTTGCCAAAGTGTTGTCCAGTAGTTACCTCTGCATGGATAACATGTCTACTGAATTTGACGACAAACCATTCTACTCCCATTGCAAATACCATTTGAAGGATCTAGATTCCTCAGGAGCATCATCGGACAATTTATTTTCAACAATAATCGATGAGGTGGAACTCCATTTGAAAGTAATGTGTTGAGAAACTCTGGTTGATAGTAATTATTTGTGTCATCTACTGCTACATCATAACTGAGAAACTCTTTAGTTTCACCCTGAAAAAGATCAATCATACTTTCATTTATCAGATCAACGTTTTCATTTGTAGTGGAAAGAATTGCTCTTTGTGTTATATATTCTAATGATTCTGCATTATTTGCTAGTTCTAAGAAGACAATTATGATTAAATTGAGCTCTAGAGAGTTTTTGTTGTCGGAGGAAAGTACTATGTCTTTTGGAAGTAAGAAGAAGTCTTCTCACTTAGTTGGTTAGAGTCCATTGCCAAGGTTGATCAAGTATTCCGTGAATTGATGATCATTTTGGGCTCTCATATTCTTCCTCAATTGTAGTTTCTGCATTTTTCGCAGAGATATGATCGTACCAAAGTTCCATTAACTATTTTTTGTCTTGTTGCTCGCAGGACAACTAGAAAAACTTTGCGAAAATCTCCCCAAATACCATTACTTTTGCTCCCAAACGGTTGAAAATTGTTCATGATATCTTGAAAAGTTCTGTCAACAGCCTCAATTGTTGCTTTCTTTGCCATTGGAGCTTCATCCCATATAATGAGTGCTGCTTGTCGAATAAGTTCGGCTCGACTGCTTTGCTTTGATATATGGCATATTGATGATTCGTTTGCTTGCAACAAAATGTTGAATCTTAAATAAGTTGTTCGGCCTCCAGACATTATTGAAGCAGCAACTCCAGAAGTTGCAATTGCAAGTGCTATCATACTGCGTGATCTTATTTCAACAAGTAATGCACAATATAGAAATGTTTTGCCAGTTCCTCCAGGTCCATCAACAAAGAAAATCGCACCTTTTTTATTGTTTTACTTTATCAAGTATGAGATCATAGGCTCTTGTTTGATCATGATTTAGATAATGTGATGCTTGTGTATCTTCAATTGGTGTTTCAATTGATCTTTTATCTAATATGTCATTTATAGTGAGAAAGTATGTATCTGTGTAGACATCTCTTAGTTGAGACAAGTCATATATGTTGATATTTCTTCCTATGGACTGAGGGAATGATTGAATATTTTAAAGTGTATGCTGAAGCTGTAACTATAATGAATTTTGATCTTGTTTTTTGAAATCTTCACACATATGTTCAAAGTAAAGATTCCATAAATTTCTAACATTAGTAGGTTCACAATAAGTCAACAGTGTAGCAAAGAGTCTTCTAAATGCTTGAGACATCTCAAAAGCAACTATTTTATCTAAGCATTTAATGATACTTTGATCGGACTCAAGAAACCCTCTTTTTTGGGCTACTTTTTTAAATGTCCAAAATTGACTCCCATTAACATTCATAAGGTCATCAAAAGACCTTGGCCTCCTTACATGATTCAGTAATAAACGAATATATCTTTCCCCCTCACCTAGATTCGCACTTGCAATGCGTGATATCACTTCTCCTTTTTTTCCTCTGTCCATTCACGGGCCTACCTATTCCAAACGTAGTGTTTAGAAACTTCTCAATACAAAAACCTAGTTGCATCTTCATTGTTGTTACACATTTTGAAATATTTTGTCAACGTTGTCCTTGAGATGTGATCAAATTGAATAACTCTATTTAAATCTTGGTTTGTCCAATAATATACTGATTATTGATTAGGGAGGTGAAGTTGTAAGTTGATGACAGCGGGTGACATTTCATTTAATTGTAATTCATAAATTCTCCATAAAGCTTCTTGTGCAGATACCCATCGTACATCTTGAAATTCTCGTATTTCATTTATTATCATGTTATCATCATCATGAGATATGTAGACAGCTGCTCTATCTTAACCTTTGTAGATATACTTATATAAGTATTTAACATCTTTCAAACTAGAGCAAATCTCTATATTGGTATGACAATTATATTGTAGTAACATATATGGATTGTAAGGAACAACCCATATATTACCAAATGTTGTGTTTCGAACTTTTACCTATGAATTTGAAATTAAAGAAATTTAACTAATTGTTACATACTAATATTGAAAGTCAAGGAAACCAATGTTAATAAGAATAACAATGGTATTTACCTTATTTCCATTGTTTCTTCTTTTATATATTGGATATGCATCATTTCCTTGCATTGTCTTCGATGAAAATTGTCTTGGATAATGGAATCGACATGTTCCGTTTACCATGCAATGACATTTTTTGTGATATTCTGCACAGGGTCCATGTAGCATGTGTCTAACAACAACTTCATAAAGAGGAAAATGTTTCTTTGTCTGGGTTTTTTGCCTGCACATATTTGTCATAGTGGTCAGCATTTGTGATTTTGTAACCACTTTTTCAATATAATTAACACGTAAGCATGTGGAAGTCCTCTTTTCTGAAATTTGATCACATAAACATAAGTTGCAACTTTCCCAATAATCTCTTTCTTCAATATTTGATCTTTTAGTTCTATTATCTTTCCTCTAAAGACCCTTGTTGTGAGATCGGGTCTATCTTGACCTTCTTAGAGTTCGTCTTTTAGTTCTTTTCATCCAGAATTGCATGTCGGTGTTAAAAAAATATCTGGCTTTCCACAATATTGAACTAATGCCATACCATCCAAATAACGATGTCGCATGTCTCGTGGGCCACCAATAAATGATGCAGGTAGGACAATTATTTTTCCAACTTTATCTCCTCTTGCTTCACCTGCATTTATAGTGTCAACAATACCCTAATATAATTCTGATCGAATGCGTGATTGTTGTGTCCTATAGAAATCAAGCATAGTAGTTTCGAGCTTTATATACGTGTCCACAACTTATTGCTATAGCAGTCGTCCAACTCAAAGAATTATTGATTTACTTGACGATCCAATTTGGAGCTTGTAACAATAATATTCTAGGCACGATACTTTTGATGCTTGGGTTCGGTTAACTACTATTAAAAAATATAACAATATATATTAGATAATAGTTATATGCAATATTTTAGATTAAAAAATGCATTTATATAAAAAAAATTAAATTTTACCATGGCATTCATTTATGATGATATCCTCCACAGAATTAAATTGTGAGAAATCCTTAGTGGTTGCAGCTGTACATATCAATTTGCTGATTACACTATTTTCAACCTTGTTTCTCTTAATGTCTTGGTGCCAACCCGCCTCCCCATTCGGAAATAGCAAAGGATATTGAAGTGAATAATAACAACTGAAGTAGTGTCAGATTTTATGTCGATTTCCAGAATGTGCATGAAAAAAAATATTCCTTTTGAAAGGTATAAGATTATTATTTCCTTCTATCCATAAGGCATCCATTTGATCAACGGTCGATGTAATGTATATACGTTGATCGACATTAATGTTACTTGTAATATGTATCTATATATTTTCAATGCATGATTGATCCTTTATGGTACGAAAAAATTGAGCATGCAGATTGTGTTGCAAAACTTGCATCAATTGCTCAACAATGGTTTTATCAAGATCAATATCTCTTAGTATGTGAATCCTGTTTTGCAATTCGTGATCGACATCGTAAAAATACAATTGAAAAAATAGAGGTCGATTTTCTTGTAAAAGAACTGGAAGGTCATGGTATATTTGCCATTGAGCTCTAAATGTGTACTCTTTTGTTTGATGCAGTGAGATCTTTATCCAAATTTACACCGAATGAAGTGAAGGAGAATATGCTATTATAACCTCTCGGGTTTTTTCTTAATAAAATCTCTTGATTGGAATGTGAAGTAAACAAATCGTACATTTCATTTGGCACTTTGTCATCAGCAAGTTGGACCCAATAAATGTTGAATGAAAACCTTTTAACTGATAAATTATTCAAATACTTGATAGTAGAAGGTAGATAATATTTGTACTTGACTATTTTGACAACAAAATGCTCGATTTTTGTACAAATATTTTGTTGCGCCGCAAAAAGTGCATGAAATTATTTTCTTGTGCTCGTGTATTGGACAACAAAATGGTGCTGATAAATTTATTCTTGTACGATGTTAAATGAAGTTTGACAATTAATATTGGAATAGAATATACTTGAAAAGAAAAATGACGTATATGAGAGTCATTCCAACAGTTCAATAGCAGTACCTTGAACTTGATTCAAAAAAAATTGTCCTTGTTTGGTTTCAATGGAAGATGAGAGATACTACGCTTGTTGCTTGTGTCATGTGTTTGTCTCTTCTTTCTTGATTCATTTGTAACCTGAATCTTTCTGATCATTTGTTCTTGTAAGAGTCTTGAATATCTCGTTCTTTTATTTTGGTTATCCATATTTAAGGAATTATTTTCTATGAATTGACATTAGAAAATCAAGAAAATTTAAAGCGTTATTGGTTAGATAAGTGACTTATAAAGTTAGATTATACTTCATATGCGTTTAAATAATGGAAAGAATTGAAGTTATTTAATTATAAATTACTTAAGCTTCTAAACAAAATGCTTATATATAAGTATATATGTAGAACATGATGACTTTTTCAATATCAGTATTAAGTTCTCAAGTATCTATATTTTAGTGTTTGAATCGAAGGTTTTATTGTAAATATTAGTAATATTTGTGAATGAATTTTGTTTTAATCATACAATGAAATGAATGTGATTCTTGTATGCATGATGGTTCCCTAAACTCAAGAGTAGGAGATAGGGATGTGATCTTGTAAGACATTCGTTTTTACAAGCATATACCTCCCACTCTACCTCCCTAATTCTATACACACAATTCATGCATACATACATACATACATATTATGTATGATTTTAAATTCTTAATCTGTTAGTGCACGACCTAGAACTTGAAGTTTGATATTAGATAAAGATATACATCAGCAATCTAAATAACATAGATTAGAATAGCTGCATTTACTGATTAGATGTATTAAAGAACTTTGAAAAAAAATAAAACAAAATCCTATGACATGGAATGAAATGAAATGCGCAATCTTAGAAAACCTATCAACCACTATAAATATTGAATCTCGACCCTTTTCAGTCCTAGATAAACCTAAAACAAAATCCATTTATATGCTAGAAAAATCTAAATCATAGTAGAACATGATGAATTTTTCAATACCAGTATTAAGTTCTCAAGTATCTATATTTTAGTGTTTGAATCGAAGGTTTTACTGTAAATATTAGTAATATTTGTGAATGAATTTTGTTTTAATCATGCAATGAAATGAATGTGATTCTTGTATGCATGATGGTTCCCTAAACTCAAGAGTAGGACATAGGGATGTGATCTTGTAAGACATTCGTTTTTACAAGCATATACCTCCCACTCCACCTCCCTAATTCTATACATACAATTCATGCATACATACATACATACATACATACATACATATTATGTATGATTTTAAATTCTTAATCTGTTAGTGCATGACCTAGAACTTGAAGTTTGATATTAGATAAAGATATACATCAGCAATCTAAATAACATAGATTAGAATAGCTGCATTTACTGATTAGATGTATTAAAGAATTTTGAAAAAAAATAAAACAAAATCCTATGACATGGAATGAAATGAAATGCGCCATCTTAGAAAACCTATCGACCACTACAAATATTGAATCTCGACCTTTTTCAGTCCTAGGTAAACCTAAAACAAAATCCATTTATATGCTAGAAAAATCTAAATCATTTACATACATGTCCTTAATGTACTCAAAACTAAGCAACTTCGCACTTAAAGAAGTAAGAAGCGCATACTTTCAGGACAACGCACCCGCCACTACATTTTCCTTACCTTGTTTGTACCGAATGACATAGAAAAACATCTCAATAAATTTCATCCATCTAGCATGCCTTTTGTTCAGCTTGCCTTGACTCCGTAAATGCTTTAGTGACTCATAATCAATGTGAATCACGAACTTCTTCGGCCATAGGTAATGCTACCATGTTTCCAAAGTTCGAACAAGTGAATAAAGCTTCTTGTCATATGTAGGATAGTTGAGCGCTGCTCCACTTAGCTTCTCACTGAAATAAGCTATCGGCCACCTATCCTGCGTCAAAACTGTTCAAATGCTTATCCCTGATGCATCACACTCAGTCTCGAAAGTTTTGTCAAAATTAGGTAGTGCTAAAATCGATGCTTTACCCAACATATTCTTAATAGTGTTGAATGCATGCTCTTG
>CAIGRN010154584.1:0-10711 GCA_903798345.1 Fraxinus anomala
TAGGTTGTGCATTGCAATATCAAAGCACAAACCCCCGTAGTTATCGCAACAACAAGAGACACATAAGTGGTGAACAACTCAACGAAGTGTTGCAATCACAACTTGGTATACGATGCAATCACATGGAACAACTCTAGCAAAAATATTTGGTTTCCTTTCTTATTTTAACCTCTTCATGGAAAGTAATTGACTCACGTTTTAACCTAATTTTAAATTGTTAGGCAAATTGTTGTCAAACGACCTCCTGAACGATAATGTTAAGTCATTGTTTATTCACTCGGTATCGACCAATGACTGAAGTGAAACATCAACACCACAATTGTAACGACCTAAACCTATACTCTATTTGGGTCATTTGAAGTAGCCTAATTTAATTAGAGCTACTCATGGCCCGACCCATAATTCCTAGATGGCTTTTGGTTGGTAGCCCATTTAATCATTACCTATTAGCTCTAGGGTCTAACTACTGTTTAACCTAAAGCCCACCTATTCTTTATACATGCTAGCTCCCTTTTTCTAGTGTTGGTAGTGTGAGAAACGTTATTGCTGCCTCCTTCCTTTTGAGAGTTACTGGCTGCATCCTTTGCTTTGTGCTTCTTGTGCAGTGTGTTCGTCTCTCTTTTCTCTTAGCCTTTTGTGGCTATTGTGTGGATGCTATAACCCTTACATGTGTCATTAGTAGGCCAGCCAAGAAAGCAACCAGTTGGGCGTGGGTTTATGGTTTTCGATTTTGACATTATGGTGTTGATTTCGGTATATATGCGATATACTGAGCCCGGAATCCTGTGGTGATCGATTATTATTTTCAACATTTGGTATCAAAGCTGTACTTGTGCTGAAATTTGACGAGAAATTGATCTGAAACCAGATGGAAGATAGATCAAAAATCTATTTGGTTTTCTTTCATTAATCCCGAACCTGCAATTCCATTTTCTGGCCAAACTAGTGGCCAGTTGAAGAATCTAATACCATAGGAAGGTTCAGCGGGTTGAGGCACAGCCGGCGGTGGTGCGTGTGGTGGTGATAGTCGTCGACGGTGGCAGCGTGTAGGGATTTCGCTGAGGCGTGTGGAGGCGCGTCTGAAATCTGTTTGGGAAAATTTCTTCAAACAATATTATTCCAATGAGATTTCTAATATTTTGTGGTAGTTTTTTGTTTTAGGTGATACAGTGAAATTTGGACGATTTTGTCCCTGTACATTTGTGATTCAATTTTGCATTCGATCGGTTGCGGAAGACTTTAGTGGTGGCCCTAAAGTGGTAAAATTTGCATCTCTCATTATTTACGGACTCAGATAGGCCCGCTCTGTTAAATTGGCTTATCCTGTTTATTTTCCAACACTAGCGCATTATCGTGTGAGGGTGACAATAGGTTTGTGATTACCGTATGGGGTAACCATTGCTTGTGCTAGAAGAAATTAGGAATTACTTGCTCTTTGTTACTACGTGATTGAAATTGTTCATTTGATAAATTGCAGCATATTATCTTTTGTGAGATATCGTGAGTGAAACTGTTTAGTTGACATATCTCTTGTTGCACTGTTAAATTATTAGAATACCTAGACTTTACCCGTTTGAACATTCACTTTATCTAAGATCGAGAATCTTACTAAATCCTGGGAATCTGAAATGGTGTATATCGTTTGCAACCCTAGGTCTACTTTGTGTGGCTTAATTGTGATTTTGTATTTTTTGATTGATTATTAAAAATGAAAACTCACAATTTTGATTTGGGAACCTTTAATAGAAAATGTGATTTTTCAATCTGCCAACAAAAAATGAGAAGTATTATAGTTCGACAGAAAAATTTCAAAAGTCATTGATAGCAATTTACTCGCTGATTTTTCAAAAGAACAAAAAGAAGAAGCTGATGAGCTTACTCATACCTCAATTATTTTACACTTGTCTGACGCAATTTTGAGAAAAGTGGATAAACGGAAAATAACTAAAGAACTTTGGAAAAAGTTGGAAGACTTGTAGTTGCTCAAATCTATTCCAAACAGGCTTTAGTTGAGCGTTTTTTCATTTTTGAAAGGAATCTTCAAAAGATCTTGATGACAATTTAGACGTATTTAAAAAACTTGTTCAAGATATTGTTAACTGTGAAGAGTCAGTGTCTAATATATATAAGGCTATTATCTTGTTGAATTCCATACCTGATACTTATAAAGAAGTAAAGAATGCTATTAAGTATAGTAGAGACACTTTGACACTTGAAATTGTCATTGACTCCCTTAGAAGTAAGGAGATGGAGATTAGAGCTTAAAAACATGATAAGAAAAACGGTAAGATTCACATGATGAAGGGTAGAACTTAGTTTAAACAAAATAGTCATGATGGTAACCAGAGTAGTGGCAAGTTAGTAGGAATGGAGGTAGAAAGAAAGGTTAGGGTAAGTCTAGATCCAAATCTAGGACCAAGGTTAAGAAATGATATGGCTTCTATTTTCGATAGTGGTGATGGTGAGGCTTATACGATTACAAATCCTATTGCTTATCATGCTGAATTGAAACTATCAATTCTCATTTGCAAGAATGGATACTTGATTCTAGTACATCTTTTCATGTGACATCACAAAAGGATTGGTTTGAGAATTTGCATATTTTCATTTGCATGTTGTGCTATGTGAAAATTCTGCTTATATTGTTGTTGTAATTAGTGATATTACCTTAAAGTTTGACATTGGTTTTCTATATACTTTAAAAGATGTTAGATACATCCCTGAATTGTCTAGAAATTTAATTTCAATAGGAAGACTTGAGAAAGCTTCACTGGTAAAATTGGAAATGAAATTTTAAAATTTGTTAAGGGTGCATTCGTCTCTATTAAGGGAATCGGAAAAAAAAATGATACTTATATCACTAATGGGAAGTGACAAAAGGTTTAGATTATTCTATCTCCTCTGCTAAGGCTAATCACATATATAAATGGCACAATAAACTTGCACATATGGGTATTAAGGGGATTATACTTTTTAATGAAAAAGGTGTATTTGGAAATGACCGTATATCTGATTTATCTTTCTGTGACCATTGTATGCTTGGTAAACATCATAGAACTTCCTTCTCCATGAGTGTTCATAAAACTAAGTGCATGCTTGAATACGTGCATTTGGACTTATTGATAAAGTCCTAAAGTTTTGTAACACTAAATTTGACAATCTGTGCAAAGAGAATGTGATAACAAGACATAAAACTGTTCCCTACACTTCCCAACAAAATGGGGGTAGCGAAAAGGATGAATAGAACTATACTTGATAAAGTGTGTTGCATGATGTTAAGTTCCTGTGTCCCAAAATCTTTTTAGGGGAGAAGCTACTATGACTACTTGTTATCTAATTATTTTGACTCCATCCCCTGCATTGAATGGTGATATTCCGTATAAAAAATGGTCTCGTAAATTAAGTGATTATTCTATACTAAGAACTTTTGGTTGTGCTACATTTTTCTCATCAGAGTGAGGGAAAACTTGAATTTAGAGCTAGAAAATGTGTTTTTCTAGATTACCTTGAGGGTGTCAAAAATGGGTTAAGATCATTGTGAGTAGAGATGTTACATTCAATGAGAGTGAAATGTCGTGCCTTGAAATTGAATTTGAACGTGTGAGTGAAGAAGAACAAGGTGAAGAGAGAAATCAGTTGAAGGTGATAGTCTAGAGCACCTGTAAGATTTGGATATGAGTCTGAGTTAGCCTTTGCTCATACGAATTATGAGGATTTAGCTGATAGAGAGCTAAAAACTTTTGAGGAGGCAATAAAAAGTGAACAATCTGAAGAGTGGTTTAAGATAATGAAGGATGAGATGAGTTCTTTAGAAAAGAATCAAACTTGGAAGCTAGTATCTAGACCTAAGAATAAATCTATTGTTGATTGTAAGTGGGTATTTAAGGTTGAGGGGGTACTGGCGCATCTGAACCCTTAAAATTTAAGGTTATGTTAGTGACCAAGGGGTATACTTAGAAGGAGGGAGTTGATTATAATGAGATTTTTTCACTTGTTATTAAGTATACTATTATTAGAGTCATACTTGCATTAAGTGCACATTTTGACGAGGAACTTGAATAACTTGATGTAAAAACTGAATTTTTATATGGTGAACTTGATGAGCAAATCTTTATGAATTAACCCAAAGGTTTTACAGATAAACTAAACCCTGATCATGTGTGCTTCTTGAAAATATCTTTATATGGTTTAAAACAATCACCTAGACAGTGGTATAAAAGATTTGACCCTTTTGTATTCTCCATAGGGTTTCACAGAATAAGTTTGGTAATTGCCTATATTTTCAACATAATGATGCTAATAATGACTATGTGTGCTTATTGCTATATGTGGATGATATGCTCTTAGTTGGTTCATCACTTAAGTGGATAAGTAATATGAAAATAAATTTAAATGGTGAATTTGACATTAAAGATTTAGGAAAGGCTAAAAGAATCTTAGGTATGGAAATTGAAAGAGATGGGTCAAATTCTATTTTTGTTTTTGCATCAGTCCTCTTATATTTCAAAGGTATTGAAAAAATTAGCATGCATGATTACAAACATGTTACATTACCTTTAACTAATCATTTTACATTATCTAAAGATCAGGCTCCCTATAATGAAAAAGAAATAGAATGTATGAGTATAATCCATACTCAATTGTGATTGGTTATGTTATATATTTGATGGTATGCATTAGATCGGATTTAACTTTTGCTGTTAGCACTCTTATTAAATACATGTCTAATCCTGATCCTGAGTATTGGAAAGCTTTAAAAAAGAATGTTAAGGTACTTAAAGAGAACTAGTGATGTAGGTCTAAAGTTTGGTGTTAACAAGGAGCATGTGAAATTGAAGGATTTTGTATATGCTCACTGTGTTGAGAATAAAGATAATAGAAAATCTATATCTTCTTAGGTGTTTACTGTGTCTAACTCTTTTGTTAGTTAGAAATCACAGTTACAACACATAGTTGCACTATGCACGACAGAATCTGAATACATTGCTACTACTGAAGCTATTAAAGAAGCTTTATGGCTTAGGGGCCTTCAACATGAACTGTATGTTCTACATGATTATGTAGTAGTGTATTATGATAGTCAGTCCTCTATACATTTATGCAAGAATCTTGTTTTTCACGANAAGCTTTATGGCTCAGATGCCTACTTCATGAACTTTGTATTTTAAATAATTATGTGGTAGTATATTCTGATAGTCAATCTTCTATAAATTGATGCAAAAATCTTGTTTTTAACAAACACACCAAACACATTGATGTTAGACTACATTTTATTAGAGATATTGTATCACAAGAAGTTGTAAGACTTGAAAAAAATACATACACAATATAATCCCTCAGACTTAGGCACTAAAGTGCAATCAGTGGTGAAATTTAGAAATTATAAAGATCTTATAAACATCAGAGGAAGTAAATAATTTCTAATTTTATCAGTTCTCTTTTTCTGAATTATTATTAATGTGTAATAATTTTTCTTTGCAGATCCTTTGACACAAAGGTGAAGGTTTGTTAGGCATATTGTTGTCAAATGACCTCCCGAAATATTAAGTCATTATTTATTCAGTCGGCATCGACCAATGATAGAAGTGAAACATCGACACCAAAATTGTAAAGTTAGGCATTTGGTGATCGATTATTATTTTCAACAGAAATAAAGTCAAAATTCAAGATTCTTCATAGCGTAAGTTAGAGAATTTTAGGGTTACAAGGAAATAAACATCAAAAGTTTGAAGATGTTTCTCAGCATTGAAGATGAAAACCAAGGAAAAATCAGAAGTTAGTTGAATATTCAATTGAAAGAATTTAAGGAAGGAAAAATTGATTTCTTATCTCAACTTTATAGATATAGTTTCCTGGTGATGAACATTCAATACTTTTTTTTGGTATAATTAGCATGCTAGGCTACATTCATTAATTGTTGGGATGATGATGTAAATCATAATTAATCGCTTTTAATTCAATATTTCTTCTTTTAAGCATGAATTGTGTTGATTGATTGTTATCACGTTCAAAACTAATATTTGAATTCTTGATCATCATTTAAATATCTAAATGGCTTGTTTTGTTTTCATGAGGTAATAAATAAGTCTATTACATTGTGATAATCAACATAAGGTCCTATAGACGTTAGGGATATTTGTTTTATGCCTTATGAGAACAAAATAGATAATCTTGTAATATAATGCATTTCTTGGTATTCGAATCTCGGATAGTGATATTTCAAGTCTTATATAGAAATATGGTTAACCTTGCTCTAGAGAATTTCTTGAATAGAATAGGATTATCATTGTTCAATCTATACAACAATTAGATTAAAAAATAGATGCTGAGAATTAAAAGGGGAGATTAATGATGGAGTCGGATTCTTGACACACTTTCCCCACATATAACTTCTCCAAAATCATCTTCACGCGCATTAGTTAGTATTTAGTATAGTAATTAGTTAATAATATAACTCTAACCTCATCAATTGTGTGTCATCTTGTTTGTATTTGATAGTGAATTGATAAAATTCAAATTAGAGTATAATTCTCTTAGGAACGATACTGTAAACTCAATTTTAAATATTACTTTTTAATGATTCCGTACACTTAGAGAAATTTCAACGAACAATTTGCTACGTAATGTTGGTAATTGATAACTTTGTGAGGGTCAACTGGAGGATAATCATCTAAATCAATGTATAAGAATAGGTTAACAACAATTCAAGAAATTTGCAACAATATAAAGGTTAACAGCGACTCTGAAGGCTACCATCGCCATTTATTTCTTTTGGCAATTCTTATTGTTATACTAAAATGAGAATGGGCAATATGAAATAATAAGAACAAGAACACACGATTTACTTGAAAATCCAATTTGGAAAAAACCCACGGGCAAGGAGGAGAATAATTCATTGTGTCAAAATTGATTACAAGAATTGTAGTTTCTATAAATATATATAATACAATAAATAGTCAAACATATATTGGAGTCTAGGCCTAATATTAGTTGAAGTGTTTTAGATAGAATGGGAGTAAAAAACCTAATAAAATTGCAAAATAAGGTCGAACCAAATTCCATCGCCGCTTGAGTGGAGAGGCCACTGCAAAAACTGCTCGAGTAGTCCTCATGTGGCCAGCGGGCAGAAAAACGCCGATTTCTTTTCCTTAGTTCATCTTTTGACTTCTTCAAGACCTCTTTAAAGCAAACTACCAACTCCCAACAAAATTTATGTCATATTCTAATAAATCTTCAACTTGACATGAATTCCAATGCAAGGAATAAAACTCCAGTCTCAACAAACAACTCTCCACCTTTTCCACAAATGCCCCGAGGGCAAATTAGCAACAAATACCAACTAACTCCAAGTACTGCTCAAACTTGGCCACATGGAGAGACTTGGTCATCATATCAACAAGAATATCTTGTGTACCAACTTTACACACAACAATATCACCATGAGAAATAACATCACGCACAAAATGATACATCACATCAATGTTTTTTGTTCTCTCATTAAACATCTAATTTTGTGAAAAAAAAATAGTGCTGTAACTATCACAAAAGACTATAGTAATTTGCATGTCTTCAGTGAGTTCACCAAATAGTAGCTTCAACCAAATAGCTTCCTTATAATCTTTGTAATAGTAATGTACTTAGCCTCAGTAGTAGACAATGCAACTATAGTCTATAAAGTAGCTTTCCAATTGATAGCACACTACTAATAGTAAAAAATACCATTTAAGAGATCTTTTCTTATCAAGATCTCCAGCAAAGTCAAAATCAATATACCCAATAATTATATCTGTATTTCTTTCAAAATGTAAACAAATATTAGTAGAGCCGCCCAGGTATGTGAAAATCCATGAACTACTTTCCAATGTGCCTCACCAGGATTTTCTATGTATCTACTAACTATATATGATAATTCTGGACATGAGAAAACCATACCATACATGAGAGATTCCATTGCACTAGAAATGGAACTCGTAACATATAATCAACCGCTTCATCTAATTCTGGACATAAAGTAGATGAAAGTCTAAAGTGAGCAGCTAGAGAAGTATTTCATCTTCTCCTTCATAGCAATCATCCATCTACCAGAATAATCACAATTGGTTTCCTTTGAGTAAGAGGAAGGTTCTTCACTGGAATCAATTCCTTCAGCCACATTCAAAGCATAAGCAACCAAATCTGCCTCAGCCTACCTTTGTTGAGATCTAATATCTCTTTTCGATCTGTCTTTAGCAATAGAATACTGTGATGTCGCTGGCGACGGCAAAGCAACACTACTTCTAAGCTAGACTGAGATGTTGACTCTGGTATAGGCCCTAACCCAATCTCAAACTCCACTTATATGTTTAATTTCTATTGATTTGTGTCGGTAGAATTTGAAAAAGGTAAGCTATAAAGCATTGCACTTTCTTCAAAGATAACATCTCTACTGTTTATAACTCTACTAGCTTTTGGACGCCTTAACTTATATCCCTTAACATCATACTTATAGCCAAGAAATATACACTTTCTAGATCTAAGATCTTATTTTCCATTATCAACATGTACATAAGCAAGATATCCAAATATCTTAAAATCTGAGTAATTAGTAGGAGTACTAGACCATACATTTTCTGGAGTATTTTTATCAATAGCAGTTGAGGGTGAATGATTAACAAGAAAACAAGTTGTAGAAACATTTTTAGCCCAAAATGACTTTGGTAAACCAACATTGGAAAGCATAAAACATACTTTCTACATCAAAATCATGTTCATCCTCTCTACTACACCATTTTGCTATAGAGTCTTACCAACTATGAAGTGTCTCAAAATTCCTCGTGATTTGTAGAACCTATTAAACTCATTTCAAGAATACTCCAGACCATTATAAGTGCGGAGTGTTCCCTTCGTGTTGTGAATGTCTTTAGTGAATCTGACACAACCCGTCCCGAATCACCCTAGTAGACCCAACACGTGCCGTGCGCCGATGGTAGATATCAGCTAAGTGTCGGACTTACCACCAAGGCAACTTTGACCTTCTTTGACTTTAACATAATTTTATAAAAGTTTTGACAAAGTTTACTTTGTAATATGGACTAAAAAATTCTGAACAATAATCAATTTCCTTAAACCTGTACACTTGTGACAGTTGCATCACCTGTGATTGTAGAACCCTTTAAGGCATATAACTGGGCAGGCCCTCTTTATTCATTCCTCACAACTAGTGCACCTTTGCTAACCTTCATAAGTCTACCTTCACCAACGTACTTGTACCATTTTGAATCAAGAATACTCAAAGATATACAATTTCTCTTCAGATCTGGAACATGCCTTACATCACAAAGCGTCCTAACAATCTCATTAAACATCTTAATTCTGACCATTCCAATACCAATTAACTTACAAGACGCATTATTTCTCATTATCATAGCACCTTTGAAAACTATTTCATATGTTAAAAATAAATTCCGATTAGAATACATATTAAATGTACAAGTTGATTCAAGAATCCAATCCTCACAAGTTTTGGAGTCACAATCAGAAATAACTAGAAGTTCTCCATCACTATGGCCATCTTCTGCAACACCGATTTCACATAAATTTTCTGGTTGTTTTACCTTTTGATTTGCAGCAGCTAATTTATTCTTATTATGCAATTTATATTAGTTGGCTTTGATGTGCAATTTTTCTTGCAGTAATTACAAATATTGTATTTGGTTTTAAGCTTCGATTTGCCACTTATATTACCACCAAAATTCCTTTGTTATGTTTTCCCACGAGCAACAAGACCCTCTACCCCCAACCTCAAATCCAATCACAAGTTGCTTCATCTTCTCCTAAGCGAACAGAGCATTATATACTTCATCCATAGTGAGAGTGTCACGACTATAGAAAATAGTATATCTTAAAATTATAATTGAAGATAGTAGTGAATACAACGAATACAACAAAATCAACTCTAAATCTTCTTCATTGTACTTAATAGCCATGGTCTCCAGATCGGCGACAATTTCCTTAAAGATGGTTAACTGATTTTTTGTAGACATACCTTCAGCCATGCGATGAGAATATTGGCGCTACTTCAAATGTAACTTACTGGTTAAACTTTCGTCATGCATAAATGTTCTAATTTTAACCATAACGCAATAGCGTTTTTCTTTTTTAAAACGTCCAGAAAATTTTGATTTGATAGATGAAGGTGAATTTGAGATAGGGTCTTTCGATCCTTATATAGTTTTTCTTCTTGTGTCCAATTTGAAAGCATCTTATCAAATCCCAACAATGCATTATCCAAGTCTATCTGCACAAGCATCTTCACTTTCCATAGCGAAAATCTTGTGTTGCGATCCAAAAATAGAATATCATAATTCATAGTTCCCGTCACAAAAAATCGAACATTGCTCTGATAACATTTTTCTTATACGAAAACAAGAATAGGCAATATAAAATAATAAAAACAAGAATACAAGATTTACGTGGAAACTCAATTTGAAAATAAAACGATGGACAGAGGAGAAGAATAATTCCCTATGTATGTATATATGTATGTATGTATGTATGTATATAATACAATGAATAGTCATACATTTATTGAAGTCCATGCAGAACATTAATTGAAGTATTTTAGATAGAATGGGAGTGAAAAAAAATTGATAAAATCGCGAAATGTGGTCAGACCAAATGTTATCAACCCTCGAGCAGTGAGCTCGCGGATAGAGAGCGGTTAGGCCACTGC
>CAIGRN010154607.1:0-10764 GCA_903798345.1 Fraxinus anomala
AAAAATTTAAGACATTAAGTTTAAATAAATTTTATTACAAAGATTTATTGAATAATTGGGTTGCAACAGTGGTCATTTGCATGGTATTTCATGCAGGCAAACTAAGTTCGAATCACTATGCAGATATTTTTATAAAATATTTATAAAAACGTTTTCGAGTTAAAAACTTCTCATTTTGCACATTAAGAACAATTATATCATGTTAATTGGATATAACAATAGTTTTATTAGTTGACATTCATAGAAATAGGTTATAAGTCATATAAATAATTTATTTTCCTTCATTTTTCATCATGTAAATGTTTTATAAGAATTGTTTTTTCATGGACTTGAAACTCTTTAAATTCCTACTTAAATACTCAATGTATCAATGTTAATGATGATATAACTTTCCCATTTTGTTTTGAGGAAAAAAATCATATATGAGCTATTAAGTATGCATAAATGAAATCTCAAAGATTAGTTTTCAAAATGCTAAAGTTAGTTTTTATTTTGTTTTAATTTTAAATAATAATATTATCAAATTAAATTAATCTACCCACACCCATCCCAACTGTCCCCCATCCCACTCTTCCCCCCGCCAGTGACTTCTTCAGGGATGAAATGATCCTCGCTCAGTGACAACTAAGTTTGTTAGTGATTAGGACTAAGCAGTGCTAGTATAATTTATTTTTTAAAAAAAATTGAAAAATGAAACACAATAATTTATAGAGTACTTACTGGAACAAATAACTTGAATTATCACTATCGAAATTTGGTTAATTGGATTTGTGACCAGTTCGGATAACAGAGGTTGGAGAAATCAATGGCATGTGACTAGATCTCTTGAATTTGTGACATATGACCAGTGCACTTCGACATGTAGCCTGTAACCTAATCCAATTGCCTGTGACCAAATTTCTTAGATCTGTGACATGTGATCTAAGTCAATGGTCTATGACCAAATCTTTTGAATCCGTGACCTGTGACATATGCACTTGACGTGTGATCCATGACTTGATTTATCAGTGAAAAAATCACTTGGATCTATGACCAAATCTCTTGAATTTGTGACATGTGACCTATACACTTTGAACATGTACCCTGTTATATGTGACATTGACTTGATCCAATGGTAAGTGAACAAATCTTCGATCTGTGACCTGATCCAATGGCCAATGACCAAATCTCTTTTATCTGTGACCCGTGACTGTGTACTTTGACATATGACCCATGCACTTTGATAGGTTACATATTCAAGATATTTGTTAATAGAAACTCAATCGACTATGACTTACACACATCTACCATCACCACCTCTGGACATTGATTCACCACTATAACGAAGCTGCAAGAATACTAGAGTGAGAGATAAGAGAGAAAGTGCGAGTGGGATATAGAGAGGAGAGATGCTACAATTTTAGCTTTTGTTAATACCTGATTTATGCTCAAATAAATTTAATACCGAATTTTAGAATTGTCATCTTTAAATACCTGTTATGGTGTAATTTCAAATTTAGTTTTTCACTAAAAATGAAGTTACAAGAAGGGAATAATCACTTTTTCACACTTCTCCCCAAATCTAAATTTGCTTTTATTTTTTTCTCAAAAATCTCTTTTTAACTAAGTTAAACTCAAAGGAATAGCAAGAATGCAAAGGAAAAAAAGGCTTCCACACATTTGTTCTTTTATATTTCAAGAAAAATCAAGGTAGGTGGTGCTAATTATTTACCCTTTTCGTTCATTATACGTATATATATGTATGCTTGTAATGCATTTTAGAATATTTGAAACTATGAACAAAAAGGTTTATGTATGGCCATAACCCGTTTCTACAATCCTAATGGATTCTTTGGAATCATGAATTTGCTGGTATTCATCTACGTGAAATGGTAAATTATTTCCTATCACGTACATATGTTTATGACTAAATGGGGGTACTCCAAGTGATATTACTTCTACTGAGTTTTAAGTTCACACCTTCTATGTTGACAAATTTTTCAGGTTAAAGGATGGTCGAGGAAGTGGAATTTACGTGGATTGCAGAGGATTCGAATGGAGAAATGTGCTTCATTTGGGTAATTAGTCACATTTGAAGAGTTTCTAGTTCTTATTAATGATGCAACTTATGTTTAATTTTAAAAAGATATTAGTTTATCTTAATTTAAAACTTCTTTGTTCTTTTTCTTGATATGAACATTGGAATTTTTAATTGGTTTACATATGCATATAATTAAAGTTGCTAAAGAAGTTGAGATTAAATTTTAGACTTGTGAACAATAATTTTAGCTTACTGCGAGAACTTTGTTTCATCATACCGGGCAAAATACTTTGTATTTTTGGACAAAACTAATGGGGTTTGAAATCTCTATGACTCATCTGTTTGTTGGTTTTGGAATCGAGTCAATTGAAAGTCGATAGGACCAGTTATGTCATTTTCCATGTGTTGTGTTCAGTGTATCCGAGAACAGTTATTTTACATGTTTGGATGCCCATTTAAGTGCCTAAATAATGTTAGAAAATTCTGAAATTTTACTATATTGTACTTGGATGAGTTTAGAAAATAGTGTAAAAGTTTCATAGAATTATAAATTTGATAAATGGTCTAAATAAGCTTGATCATTGGGCAACGAGTTGCTGAATTTAACTCCGATCTACGCTAACATTCATTTTAATCCTCCACTTTATTTTCGTTATTTAACAAATCAAAGTTATTTACCTTAAATAATTTGTTTCCAATAAATTTTAGAACTTGTAGTAATAGAACGTAAAGGTAACTACAAAATAAAAAAGAAATTAAGAAATTTTTAGTTTAACTCGAATTTTTGAAAGAAAAAAACGTTGATGTCTTTTTTTTCAAAATTCGGGTCGTTACAGCTTGGAATCAGAGCCCAAGGTTAAAAAATTGATGATGTAAACATAATTGATGTATAAAAGAAATCTTATTTATGTAATTACATATGTCGATGTAATTTAAATGAAAACATGTAGTGCTAGAATGTTATGTGTTTAAAAGCTTTAAATAAATATGTTCAATCCTTTTCTTATGTTCTTAAGAAAAGTAGTAAAAGTTTGAAAAAAAAAAAAGAGAAATTGGATAAGGATTTGATTTCTCCTCGGTACTTCGCATCCATCAATTACCCACATCCTCAACCCAGGTATGAAAATTTTGTGAAACATTTTCATGAAATTCCAAAGTTATGTTTTCATGAATTTTATTTTAGTTGTATAAACAATATGTATTGGGCTGTGATAACTATGGGTGACAGTTGGCTAGAAGAAACTAATCAGTTAGAAGAAGAAGAAACAATCCGGTAGTGCCTTAGAAACGGTGATTAGGGCGTATTTGGATTTTGAAATTGATGATTCCCTAGATTTAGAGGATCGTGTGCAAAGTGTTCATGAGTGTTCAAGTGACACTTTCTTTAAGTTAAGTTTGGGATATTAGATTGTAAATGGAGTTATGCACTTCTCTTTTAAAATTTCGTTCTTGAATTGGTGGTGTACATGTCTAATGGATGAAAGCTTATTTTTTTATCTAAAGAAAATGGTGCAACCAAACCAAAACAATTTGATAAGAGATTTGTTGCAAGTGGTACAAGAGCTTGGAAGGCAAGCCCTACAAGCGAACCATGTAGCTTTCCCAACTCAAGCTTCGATTGTGGAAACTTTCAGAAGGTATAAACCACCTTCTTTCAATAGTGAGAGTGATCCTTTAGCTGTCGAGGAATGACTACAAAAGTTGGGACAAAGTTTCTGACTTATAGATGCCAATGATGCACAAAAAGTACAATGCACGAAGTTTATGTTCGTGGGAACAACAAGTTATTGGTTGGAGTCAATGTCTTAAAGTAGGACTGATGCTCAGCAAGAGGTTTTGACTTGGAATCAGTTCAAAGAAAAAGTTACTGAGAAGTTTTTTCCCCAAGCTTTAAGGGATTTTAAGGAAACATAATTCTTATAGCTAAAGCAAGAAAGCATGACTCTGATTGATTATGAGAGGAAGTTCGATCGGCTAACTACGTATGCTCCACATTTGGTGGATATTGAAGCCTAGAAAATAAAGAGATTTCAGCAAGGGCTTCATCAAGACATTAGCAGGATCCTCATGTCTCACTGTTTTACTATCTACAGTAAAATGTTGGAACGAGTTCATGCTATCTGGTATCAAATGGCTAGTACTAAAAAGGTTAGAATAAATACAAGTGCAGACCATCGTGGTCAAGACAGCCAACAAAATAAGTTTATGGCTAGTAAGAATAAGAAAGTAAACAGTGGAGCTGATGCCAGCAAGGGTGGGAACAATCCCATTCGACCATGTGCTAAGTGTGGCAAACAACATAAAAGAGAGTGTATGATGGGAAAGAATATTTGTTTCCGGTGTGGTAAGTCAAATCACATGGCTCAAGATTGCACAGAGTTTGTTCATAAGAAGAATGAGGAGCGAGATAAGAATAACAAAGGAAATACTCGAGTCTTTGCTATGTCTGAGCAAGAGGTAGAGAAGAACCCCAACATTATAACATGTATTCTTTTGATAGCTAATTTTCATGTTTATACTTTATTTGACTTTGGAGCAACGCATTCTTTTATTTCACCGTCTTTTGTAGCTAAATCTAATATTGCATGTGATAAGTTTGACAGCATACTAAAAGTTAGCATTCAATCAGGTAGGGTGCTAAACACTAATAAGATAGATAAGTCGGTTCAAATGGAACTTGAAGGAAGAACATTTGAAGCAAATCTACCCATAATAGACATGAAAGACTTTAACATAATTTTAGGCATGGATTTGTTGGGTTGTAATAATGCTACCATCCGATGTCGAGAGAATTAAGTATCTTTTAAAACTCCAGAAAAAAAAATGCTCTTCTTTTGATTAAAGACTAAACCTAAAGCACAAGTAATCTCAGCATTAAGGCTGAAAAAGTGTTGGAGAAAGAAAAGTGGCAAGCATTTAAAGTAAATGTATTGGGAACGCAACATCAAGAATTTAAGATGAGTGAGATACCGATAGTGCAAGAATTTGAAGATGTATTTCCAAAAATTTCTGGACTTACCACTAGGTAGGAAAATCGAGTTTGATATAGACTTGGTTCCTGGAGCAACACCAATATCTAAAACACCATATCTAATGGCACCAAAAGAGTTGGAAGGATTAAAAGTTTAGATTCAAGAATTGTTAGATAATGGGTTTATTCGACCCAGAGTTTCTTCATGGGGGAGCACGATGTTGTTTGTTAAGAAAAAAGGACGGTACCATGAGAATGTGCATAGACTACTATGAACGGAATAAACTCATTATGAAGAACAAGTATCCTCTGCCAAGAATAGAAGATTTGATTGACCAGTTGAGACAAGCGAAAGTGTTCTCTAAGATTGATTTACGATCAGGGTATCATCAATTAAAGATTAAGTCAAGTAATATACTAAAGTCAGCTTTTCAGACTCGGTAAGGCCACTATGAATTTATTATGATGCCTTTTGGTCTAACCAACGTTCCTGCGGTGTTTACGGATTTGATGAATAGGGTGTTTCATCAAATTTTGGATCGATTTTTCTTAGACTTTATTGACGATATTTTGATATATTTGCAAGACTGCATAAATAACATCTTAGAATGGTGTTACAGTCTCTAAAAAAAGGAAAAGAGTTATATGCCAAGTTCAAGAAGTGTGAATTTTGGCTCGACTGAATAGGGTTTCTTGGTCACATAGTCATTAGTCATGGGATTGAAGTTGACCTAACTAAAGTAGAGGTAGTAACTACGTGGAACAGACCAATTAACGTGGGTGACGTTCGAAGTTTTCTACATTTAGCTGGCTATTATCAAAGATACATTGGAGATTTCTCTAATATAGCTGGACCAATGACTCAGTTAACTCAAAAGGGAGTAAAATTTCATTGGTTGGATAAGTGTAAACAGAGCTTCCAAGAGTTGAAACAACGATTAGTCAATACAACAGTGTTAACAATTCTAGAAAGGTCAAAAGGTTTTGGGATCTATAACGATACATCTAAGCAAAGCTTAGGGTGTGTCCTAATGCAGCATGGAAATTTAGTTGGTTATGTTTCAAGGCAATTAAAACAACATGAACAAAATTACCTAATGCATGACCTTCAACCTGTGGCAATGGTTCACGCATTGAAGTTATGAAGACACTATCTATATGGAAGAAAGTGTGAGCTCTATACAGATTATAGGAGTCTCAATTATTTTTTCACCTAAAAGAAATTGAATATAAGACAAAGAAAATGGTTGGATCTATTAAAAGACTATGACTGCACCATACTTTACCATCCTAGTAAAGCTAATGTGGTTGTAGATGCCTTAAGTAGGAAATCAGGAGGTCAATTAGCATTTTTTATGTTAGATCAAGATCATTTGGTTAAAGAGTTCGAGAAGATGAAAATTGAGGTTGTGTCTGCAAATCAAATTATAGCTCATATAGCGACTTTGATGATTCGACCAAATCTTAAAGATCAAATTGTTGAAGCGCAAGATAAGGATCCATTTCTCCAAAAAAATTAGAAATAAGGTTGGATTAGATATGAGAAAGGATTTTGAGGTGTTGCCATAAAAGGCATTAAAGTTCAAATGAAGGCTTTGTGTGCCTAAGGACGATGAATTGAAAAAGAAAATTCTTGAAGAAACTCATTTAATCCCATACGCTGTTCATCCTGGCGGTAGAAAGATGTATCGAGATCTTAGAGATATATTTTGGTAGAACAACATGAAAAGAAGTATTGGATTTGTCAATAAATGCATGATTTGTCAACAAGTGAAAGCAGAACATCAAAGACTTCAGAATTATTAAATCCTCTGGAAACACTAGAATGGAAATGGGAATATATTTCGGCGGATTTTGTAGTTGGTTTTCCGAAGTCGGTGAAGGGAAATAATGCCTTTTGGTTAATTATTGATCGATTGATGAAGACATCTCACTTTCCGAAGTCTGTGAAAATGGCATTTAATATGGATCAGTTAGCACAACAATACATTAGAGAAATAGTCAAATTGCATGGAGTCCTAGCATCTATTGTTTCGGATAGAGACCCGAGGTTTACATCTAAGTTCTAGAGTAAAGATTAGTAAAGAATTTATTGCATAATTTATTTTATGCTGAATCTTATGTGAAAATTTGTCAGTTATGCTTTTAACTCAAAATTCCTAAGGGTAAAATTCATAATGATAATATTCAAGTTCTTCTACTTTTATTTTTAGGTCTGTTACTTCATGTGATTGTTAGCATCAAAAAGTATTAAAGTAATATTCAAGGATGTGTAGTAAAAAGATTTATGACTTATCATATAAATTACAACAATCTATGTTCAAATAAACATGCATGATATACCATTCCCATTTTACTCTAGAAATATAAATAACATAAATAAATATTTTCTCATTGCCTCACAAGCTTATTTGAAATTTTGGTTATTTAGCTCTAATTTTCACAATTAGTACTTCATATTACATATATACCAAAATTAGAATACAAGTGAATTGAGAAAGAGTACAGTACTCATAATAACAACTTTCGATAATACTTCAATTGGGTATCAACAAGGCTGGCCTTGACAACTTTGAGGTCCTAGATGGCTAATTAATATGAGGCCTTCAACATGATTATTTTACAATAGTAGCAATACTCACGGAAAGGGATTGAAAATACATCACATGAACAAGTTGATATCACTTGTCGACCGTTGCAAAAAGAATCTTTGATATTATTAATTTTTACAGCAACGATATTGATCTCTATACCAATTTTCCTCCTCGGCTCAGCTATTTACATGATTATAATCCCAATAGGAAGCCTATTACAACTATATTTAAGGTATGTCTTTAGCAGAGTTTCTCCAAGGACTAGTCAATCCAAAAATTCTCTCTTTTATGTTGTTTCAATAGGTTTTGGCAGCTTCAAGTTAGCTCTCGTGGATCTCCAGGAATTCTAGCAATGTAATCCAAGCTTTTATACAAGCTCATCATATACAACTAAGGCTAGTGAGGATGAAAATTATTCTAAAGGAAAGATAAATTTTGAAACTCTAAAAGAAAATCTTAAGTTCCTTAATAAAGCACTAAAACATCCATTACACTGAATAGAATAGAACATAACATGTTAATTATAAAGAATGCATCACTCAAATGAAAATAAAAAGTCTATTCCCAAAAGACATCCATAAATTCCTATTAGTCTAGAATATGAATCAGTAATGAAGTACCAAAAAGCCATGAAAATAAATAAATAAATAAATGAGAAGCTCATCAAAAAAGAGAAGAAAATGTAAAACTCTTTAAAAGCGTCTTCAACATTTGAAACCAGGGACACAAATGATAATTAGCATCCTATTGGATTCAAAGATTAGTTCTTTATGAATTACGAGCCAAACGATAATTAATTGAAATACTGAACACAGTGCATTCTTAAATTATCCAATCAATCGGACCCCCATCCACCCACCTAAATTGCCTTACACTCACGTCATAACAATTTAGAATAGTTGTGGGCTATTTTCAAGAACCAATCATGTTCTTTTTCCCTCTATTCAATAGCAATTAACATATAGGAATCAAGAATTCTAATGTTTTTAGCATTGTCTATAATTTGTATCTCAGAAGAAAAGAATGAACAGTTTTCAAGGGAAGTCTTATTATTTTTAAATGGATTAACCGCATAAATTAAATACCCAAATAAGAAACACAGGGAACATCTATTTAGGTTTGTTAATAGGACAAATCAGTGTACTAAGCAAACTATGAAGAGAATGAAAAAGTAACAAACTTTTTTTTTCTCTCTCTCTTCTTTGAGCACCTTTTTCTTCCTTCTTGGCATTCCTCCGGTGGTGGCTATGGTCTTTTCCTTCTTGGAATCCTCCAGTGGCAGCAGTGGTCCGGCGGAACCGAAGAGATTAGCTCAATAAATAAACGCTTTCTTTTTAGGCTTTGGGGCGGGTTATGACTGGATGTGGGCCGAATTTTTTTTATGAGCCCCCAAAAATTTGAGGCCCTAGTCCATGGCCTAGTTGGGCTTGGGCAAAGGCCGGCCCTGGGTATCAAAATAAAAGGGAAAAGTGGTAATTACATAAAATCCTACTTTTCAATATTCAAATTCAAAAATCATATTTCTACTTTTAATTTTCAAAAATCAGACATTTTATACATAGATACATGTTTTTTATATTTAATTAAATATTAATAATATTATTATAAAAATTAATTTATATACTCCCCATCCCACCCAACCCCTCCTTACCTTAAATCCCTAATTTCTCTTCTTCCCCTTCTCCCTCTCTCTTTCACGCCTCACTTCCTCCGTCTCTCTCCGCCTCTCTCTCTCCCCTCTCCCTAGCATCGTCGGCCAACTACAACTTCGCGACAAGCTTCGAGCCGCGATTGCTGCAAAGTTGTCGCAGCGTCGATTTGAGTGCCGGCAGGTGGTGGAAGTGGCCGATTTGTGGTATGTGTGCTGATTTGTATGATTTCTATGGTGGGTGTGTGCGGTGATGTATAATGGTGTGTGGTAGTGTTGGCGCCGTGGTGAGTGTGTGGTGAGTTGATGGCGCTGTTGGCGGTGATGGTGAGTTTGTGGTGGCGGCGACGACGTCGAACCCCACCTTAAATCCCTAATTTCTCTTCTTCCCCTTCTCCCTCTCTCTTCCACGCCTCACTTCCTCCATCTCTCTCCGCCTCTCTCTCTCCCCTCTCCCTAGCATCGTCGGCCAACTGCAGCTTCGCGACGAGCTTCGAGCCGCGACTGCTACAAAGTTGTCGATTTGAGTGCCGACAGGTGGTGGAGGTGGTCGATTTGTGGTATGTGTGCTGATTTGTGTGATTTCTGTGGTGGGTGTGTGCGGTGATGTGCAATGGTGTGTGGTAGTGTTGGCGCCGTGGTGAGTGTGTGGTGAGTTGATGGAGCTGTTGGCGGTGATGGTGAGTTTGTGGTCGCTACGACGACGTCGACGGCGAAGAGATAGAGGTGTGGTGGTGAGTAGTGCTGCGTTTTTCTTTTTTCTTTTCTTTTTGTTGTGGCTGTGAGGATGATTAAATGGTGCATGTGCGGTAGTGTTGGCGCCCTGGTGAGTGTGTGGTGAGTTGATGGCGCTGTTGGCGGTGATGGTGAGTTTGTGGTGGCGGCGACGACTTCGACAGTGAAGAGGTAGAGGTGCAGTGGTGAGTAACGCTGCATTTTTCTTTTTTTGTTGTGGCTGTGAGGATGATTGAATGGTGCAATGGTGTGCGGTGGTGTTGGCGGCGTGGTGAGTGTGTGGTGAGTTGAAGGTGAGTTTGTGGTGGCGACGACGACAACGGTGAAGAGGTAGAGGTGCAGTGATGAGGTTGGTGTCGATCGCGTCGGCGAGATGTGGTTGGAGGTGACACTGATAATTTTGTGCATGGTTATTGGTGACTGTGATTATTGATGATTGTGATTATTTTGTGCGTGCGTACGGTGGTGGGAGTGCGGGCGATATGGGGTTGCAGGTGACTGTGATTATTTTGTGCGTGCAATTGAGTGTGACCAATTAAAATTGTGATTGTGACTCATTGTAATCGAGTTGTGACCAAATAAAAGTTTAGATTTTTTTCAATATGTGACCTGTTAAAAATTTTAATTTGTGGCCTTGAAATAACTTGTGACCTTTAAAAAATTTTAATATGTGATTGAAAAAGAAGGAAAAGTTATTGATGTGACTGAAAAATAATCAGTGACCAACCATTTTGTTATCCTAAGAATTATATAATCTGTGATCGTGCAAAAATTTGTGACCAACTAATTTGGAAAT
>CAIGRN010154632.1:1833-14772 GCA_903798345.1 Fraxinus anomala
GTTTTTTTTTTTTTTTTTTTTTTTTTTTTGCGCAACAGGCAATGTTTGTTGCCGTTAATGTTTTAGAAATGTGCAATACACGTTGCTGTTAATTGTTTTAACAATGACTATGAGCAATGCACTTTATCATTAAATGTTTTAGCAACATGCATTTCAACGTTGCTGTGAAATATTTTTAGTAACGTGCATTGTCTGATGTGGTTAATGTTTTAGCAACGCTCAATTGCACGTGCCGTTAATTATTTTAGCAAGGGGCAATGCACGTTGCCGTTAATTATTTTACCAACGTGCAATTTATTTGTTATAGCAATTTCACGTGACCAGACATGCTTAAATCAACCCGACCGACCCAAATAAAAAACCCTAATTATGCCATCCCTATCTCTATAGAACCATACGATCCTCGTCACGAATGAAGATCCGTTCGTCGTCATTTTTGTGTTCCCATGCATTGTGGGAGGAGCAAGAAATGAAAGATCCGACAAAATCAATACCAAAGAATCCCAATAGATAAATAAAAAAGGCGATGAGAGACAAAATGGCATCGAGCTCATGGAAAGTGAGTACGTGGTGGAGGTCTGGATCTTTTCGCTTCACCGGTCTTCGATGGATGTCCATGATATACTATCTTGTGATTATTTGATGTCCCAAACACAGATTTCCAATTTTGGCTATAAACCGATATAATAAAGTTTTTGTGTTTTTCTCCATTGACAGAATTGATAAAAAGATGGGGAAAGTGAAAAAATCCCCTAAATTTGCAGTCATGTAGAAAATCGCTACCCATAAAGCAATTAAACAGTATGCTTACTTGTTTCTCTTCATGCATATTGATTATTCCGTGTTTGGCATTTTATTACTTTAGTAATTTTGCTGATTTTTTCTTAAATTCTAGACACGAAGCGGATGTATTAAATCCTAACAAGAAAGACCTTAGCAAAGAAAAACTCCCCAGGACTCCCCTTTTTATTTTCTGAATTTAAAAATTTTAATATGACGGTACGTTTCTTATGCACAAGTATTTTTGTGTTTAGTTATGGTTATTATTTTTTGATGCAGACCACAAGTTTTTTCTGCGGTTTTGTTCAATCATAACACTGCGTTAGGCCCACCTTATCGAGTTCTGGTTGATACTAACTTCATCAATTTCTCAATTCGGAATACATTGAGTGTTTTGAAGAAGTTATTCTTTAGTTCATTCAATCTGGAGATAATTCAAACTGCTTTTTGGGCCTTAGTTCTACGTATGATGGTTTAAGCTGTTGCACATATGTTTAAGCTGTTGAAGAAGCAACAGAATTGTCAAAGTTATGCAAGTTTTGGGCATCATGTGTTACATATGATGGTTGGTGGAAATCAGTCAGAAGTTTGTGCCGAGTTATCAAGGCAGAACTGCTTAAAAGTCAGGGCTAGCTTAGTTTGATCATTTACGTTAGGTTCCATTGTATTGGCTTGACTTTAGACTAAATTAATGTTGATAAAAGAGTCATAAAAGTCAAGGAGTCTATCGGGATGTTGTATAAATGAATTAGGAGTCTTGAATTTGAGTATAAAACAAGTAGAAAAAGTTGCTAGAATTACGCTAGCCTTTCACCAAGCTAATGTTCGAGCGTTCAAAACAGAGTCAATGTCGCCCGCATGTTGCTCAAGCGACATAGCTGTCATTCGCTTGGCGCTCGAGCGATGATGTTTCTCATGAAATCCTAATTCGTAATTTTCAAGAGTTCTATCTATCATTTACTACCCCAATACCTCTCTACTATAAATAAACAAGCCCCACTTCATAAAACTGTGGTTGATCATATTATTTTACCTAGAGAACATATTTTGGAGATCCTATAACGAATCTAACCTTTGAAATCAATCAATCACACCTTGGAGAAAACATCAATTAAAATTATCAAAGCACCCACTTCCAAATATCTATCAGAGAGTGCTTAGGATTCAATAAGGCGACCATGAGTCCAAGAATGAGGAGTTTTTGGTAATCTACAGGAGATAGACAATTTTAGAAAGTCGGGAGCTCGTATGAGGAACACACAGTCTACGAGGGCCTTGGAGATTATAAGAAGTAGGTCGGTGAGTCTAGGAGGTTATCTAGTTTGGATCGTACTGTAAGTCTTTGTCTATAGTGAATTTTCTGGCTTGGTCTTGGAATTTTTTATCCCGTGGGAGATTTTCTCCGTCATCAATTTTATGGTGTTATTTAATTTTCAACAATTATACAAACTGTGGTATTTCAACGTAGGATAGTCATTGCATGTGAATTAATCTAGATTGACTATTAATAGTAACTTGTAGCTAATAATAATTGGTAAACTTAAATTTCACGTTATACATCTATTCAACCCTTCTAGGTGTTATTTGATTCCTGACCTTAACTTAATCTAGATAAGTCAGTCTCTTTTCGTGCCTTCATGTTTTGACAGAAGCAGTTATGCATATTAGAAAGTTAGAATAAGAGCCTACCTAAAATACATGGATGATTGAATTTGGGTATGCGTTGAAAAAGGTTGGACCATCTCTTCTACTACTGTTTCAGCTACGGACATTTTCGTTTGGACTAAGGATGAATTAGTTTAGTCTAACTGGAATAGTAATGGCTTCATGCCCAATTTATGGCTGGCTGTCGAAGAGTTTAGGAGAGTATCGATGTGTAAGTCCGCAAAGAGGTATGGGATATTCTAAAATCCACACATGATGGTACTAAGATAGTTAAAAACTCAAAACTACATATGTTGACCACTAGATTTGAAGAGATTAGAATGAAGGATGGTAAAGCATTCGATGAATTCTATGTTGTTAGGTATTTAATGTAATTGGCAAGTCTGTAAACAAAAATGACTAAAATTGATATGAAGTCAAGGAGTAGTGTGCAATTAATGAAAGTTGTAATATTTTAGGTCTAGGGTTCGAGAATGGGAAAGAATGAAAAATGGCGCGAATTTTCGCTAGACTGTCGCCAAGGTTTAGCTCAAGCATCAGAAATAGAAACTTCATCACTCGACTGTTGCCTAGCCTTAGCTCGAGCGACAGAACATGTCGCTCACCCTTCGCTCGAGTGACAGTGCTATCCGAGAATTTTTTAATTCGTTTTTTAAAAGCTTTTTGTCCGACCCATTCATTCTCTAACCGACATATAAATATTCAAACACCACAAAACGATTTTGACAAGGTTAAATATTGAGAGAAACATATTCTTTGAGATCATCTTCATCTATTTTGCTTTCAACATTCGTCTTGTTATTAGCTTTTGGCGGTGAAAACACCATATTCACAATCCAAATACCAAACTGCTACTTCTTTCATATCTGTCAGAGTTTCTGAAGATCAAGGGAAGGTGACTGGAGTTTCGGTCGTTGAAGAACACGATGTTCTTCGTGCATCCACAGGAGATAGACGATTTCACAAAGCTAGGAGTTGCTGCAAGAGAGCGCAATCCAGGAGAGCTTTGGAAACTGCAACTGGGAGTTGGTGCAGGAGCACAGAATTCAGGAGAGCTGTAGGAATTGCAGTCAGGAGATCTCCTGGACTCGAGGATTTTGAATGTTTAAGGAGCGGGTAAAACAAGAATTTTATGTGGGTGGGTAAGATTTGAGAGAAATTTAAAGAAAAAATGAGAAAATTCGCGTAAAACCCTAAAAAAGAATATTAAAATTCAAAAATACGGCTTGTCACTCGAGCAATAGTCGAGCGATAAGTGAGCGAGCCAGCCAGCCTCTACTTCTATCACTTGAGGATCTTTTCACCTATGTTAAAACTCGAACGATTTTCAGTTCTTTGTTATTTATTGCTTTTATAATTGTGGTAATTCAACATAGGAAAATATGAATTACATGATTAACCATCTAGAAAATAATTAATAGTGACTTGTTGCTATTTAATTGTTAAGTAATTTTAATTTCGCATAATAACCTATTCACCTCCCCTCTAGGTATTGTTAAGATCGAACTACGTATTTTCAAATGGTATTAGAGCATTAATTTGATTCCTGACCCTTAATAAATTCTAGATGAGTCAGTCATTATCTGTGCCTCCATTTTTCGACGAAAGCAACAATTTTAACCTAGGAGAAAAGATCCCGAAGTCCAAAATCGTTAGAAGAGTCCTTAGATCCCTACCTGAAAGGTTTAGACCGAAAGTCACTACGATTGAAGAAAGTAAGGACTTAGATACAGTTAAGACAGAAGAACTCGTAGGATCCCTTCAAACCTATGAACTCACTATTTCTCAACCTAAAAAGGTGAAATCTATAGCCATGAACACTGTTAGAGAAGAAGAGAGTGAGTCTACTGATGCTGAGATGCTTAGGGACGACGAAATAACTTATTTCGTAAAAAATTTCAGAAGGTGATGAGAAATAGGAGAAAGTCTCAAGAACGGAAAAATGAAGTCCTTGCTAAATTCTCGAAAGATAGACATGAGAAAAATAAGATGCAATATTTGAGGAAGCGACATAAAAATTATATACTTAAATTCAGGGGGAGAAAAGAAAAATATTTATGTAATTGAGCTCGTTTTCAGGTCCTAAAAATTCTATGGGTTTGACTTTCATTAGTAAGGAAAATACTTATTTAACAGTAATGTTCGCATGTCCTTTCTTTCAAATTTAAAGTTTGGAGTTATATTCACGAGAAAACAGTGGTACTTATTACACGTGAGTCACTTATACACTCTACTCCGATTGATCTCGTGTTGAGTATGTGGGATTTTATTCCATTTTATTGATAATGCACTACTTGTGAACGCATGCATAGGTGAGTTCATCTGTTTGTCAAGCGCTTAACTTATTTTTAAAAACGGGCTATTTGTTTTAATTTTCAAAAATTCAGTGCTATTTTTGTCAAAGAGTTTTCGCTAGCTTAACGTCGAGCCATGCTCGAGCGATAGAAGCAAAGGCTCGCTCACTCATTTATCGCTTGACTATCGCTCTAGCGACAGACCGTATTTTTGAATTTTAATATTCTTTTTCAGGGTTTTACGCGAATTTTCTCATTTTTTCTTTCAATTTCTCTCAAATCTTACCCACCCACATAAAATTCTTGTTTTACCTGGTCCTTAAACATTCAAAATCCCCGAGCCCAGGAGATTTGGTGGTGCCATTTCATCAAATCAACAACCTTCGAAGGTAAATGACTAAAAACTTGGTTTCTTCCCATTTTTGCTATTATTTTGGGATGTTTTCAATTTTTTCCTGTTGTTGCTTTAAATTTTTGGCATTTCCACTTCATATTCTTCTTGATTAGCATACAATGTTTTTTTTTTGCACAATTTTGCAACGAAAATTGGATTCTTGGACGAATTTCCCGCGATTTTTCTCCATGTTCTTCATTGTTTCTTTCGGTTTTGGTTCATTTTGGGTGTCAATTGGTGGATTAATGGGTTGTGGTGGTTGTTAGTTTAGTTGGTTTGATGTTGTTCATGTTGTTGGTGTTGACATCGCACGGTGACACCACGTCACCTCGGACGGCACTTCATGTCTTCATGTCACCTACGTCTAGACTTCATGTCCTCATTTTGTGCATTCATGCTAGGACACGTTGTGTTTATCCTCTTTACCATGTTTTGCATGCATTGATGCATCTCATGCCTATCATGCTTTCTTGTCTATCATTTCGAGGTCTTGATGTATTGATTCTACTCATTTCAGATGCCGCCAAAGAAAGCTTGTACTACCGCTTCGACACATGGTACCTCCACTTCTTACAGTAGGTCTAGTTTCATCTCTTCGATTGCCCAAGATACTTTTGGTTCGTATTTTTTCTATGGCCCGTTTTGTTTGAGCGCGAGGTCATTATGTCTGACCTATCCCCTGACCTCGCTAATATTTTTACTTCTCGGGGTTGGGAGGCTTTATTGGTTGAGTTGACACCTCCTCCTAGCCTTCTTGTTCAGGAGTTTTATGCTAGCATTCATGATGTTAGTGGTTCGACTTTTAGGGTTTTTTTTCGGGGTAGGACAGTTAAGATCACACCCGATGTCTTATCGAGTCGAGTACATATTCCTCGGATCATCCATCATTTGTTTCCTTATTTATCTGTTTATACTCTTCCATCGGACTCTCTAGTCCATTCCGCGATGTTCAACACACCGTTGGAAGGTGGTCCAGGTGCGATGCGCACTGGATCCCTACCCACTAATCGAGTGACTGACAGATTTTCTTGCGCATTGTGTGCACAAATATGTGGTCAGTGTCGCATACCTCTTCTTTACCTATGGAGAGGGCTCATTTTTTGTATGCCTTATTGCACGGCGACTCTATTGATCTGCCCACTTTCATATGTCAGCAAATTTTGCGCGCCTTTCATGTCACGGGGACTCAGGTAGGACTTCCTTATGCCTGTCTTATTTTTCACCTTGTGACAGCACTTGGCATTAGTTTTCCTTAAGGGGTTCCTCTGAGGGTTTCTCGGTCGATTGGTCACACTACTTTTGCTCAGAGTAAGTCACATGCTTCTTCTGAGCCAATTGATCCGATTGTTCCAGCTGATCCTTTTGATGATTTTATCTCTGTTGATCCATTTGATTTCCCTACTTCTTCTACTCCTCCCCCGCTATATTCCCTCGACATCCACATCAGTTCCTTCTCCTGTTGAGTTTGTTCCACCTTCTGCATCTGTTTCCATTAACCTGTCTATTGCTCTTCTAGTACAGATGTCTGTGCTGATCGAACAGTAGGCTCGGATGATGGCAGAGCTTACACAGCTACGGGATATAGTTGATCGACACACTACCGAGTTTACTAGGATTTTGGGTGCTGTTGGATATATTTAGTGTGGGCTTCGATGGATTCGTCGTCACTGGAATTATGGTGCGGCTTCAAAGGAGAGGACTGATTCTGACGATACTGCCGATGCTGATTAGTTTTTATGTTACCCCTGGTCATTTTGTAACAAAATGGGAGAGTAGATATAGATTAGATATAGATTTGGAGAAGATATTTTTGCTTTAACATGATGTATATGTTTTTATCTACTCGATGTATCTAAAACTTTTAATTTTGATTATGTGATATATTTTCAGTTTTGCTAGATTAAGTTTTGATATTTTAGTAGTATCAATGTTTCGTTTTGGTATGTTGGGTTGCATTGGTACTATGTCTTAAGTTAGCATATGATATGAAACTGAACAGATGCATTATGAATCAATTTTATATTGTGAACTGCTTGAACTGTTCCTATAATTAATACTGTTTCACATATATTTTACACTTTGTATTTGAGTTGTCTATTTCAAGAAACGGGTATTGAAAAATGAAGTGCAGAATTTGTTCAAGACAATTATTGGTTGTGTCAGTTGTTTTAAGTCTGTAATTTTATTTTATTACTGCCTTGACTTAAATTGTAGTTTTGTCATAGAATGACAAATGGGGAGTTTGTTAGGTATTTAATGTAATTGGCAAGTCTGTGAACAAAAAGAACTAAAATTGATATGTTGTTAAAAGTCAAGGAGTATTGTGCAATTAATGAAAGCTGTGATATTTTAGGTCTAGGGTTCGAGAATGGAAAAGAAGGAAAATGACGCAGATTTTCACTAGACTATCGCCAAGGTTTAGGTCGAGTGTCAAAAACAGAAATTTCATCGTCCGAATATCGCCTAGCCTTAGCTCGAGCGACAGAACATATCGCTCGACTGTAGGAATGGTAATTCGAACTGTTAAAACTAAAAATCACGGTTAACATAACCGAATGGGGCGAAAAAATCGAACTGATGGTGCAATAGGGTTGTTATGATTTTGATTTTAATGAGTCGGTTCAGGATGGGGCGGGTATAGTATTTAGTCACGGTGCCCCGCCCCGAACCGATTACCCGTTAAAAAAATTAATTGGGCAATTGGGCTTTCCATTATTCTTTCCCAAAATCAATTGGCCAATTTTGACAATTGGACTTCCCCAAAATTATGGCCCTATTAACATTACTAGTAAACCCTTAACTTAGTAACCTAACTCTAACCCTACGCATTAAAATTGAAAATTGGAAACCAAACTTAAAAAACACTCATCCACTCAACCAATGAACCAAATCAGATCCGTCGACGCTCTACTGTCTGTACCTCAGCTTCAAATTGTAGTAATCAGCAACAAAGTCTACTATCTTGTGAGCACACTCCCTAAGTTGTTTTGCGTCCATTGGCTTCAAACCATCTTCCCTGTACAATTCAACAAAATTCAGATGCATTATATTTGATTGCATTTTCTTTATAATGTTATTTAAATATATGATGCGTGGCCCAAAAAATGTGATTTTTAGTCTGTTTTGCTTTCTAGCTTATGTGTTCTTCAGTTTCTCTATGTTCATAAGAAATAGAGAGTCAAATTATTAATTTGGTTACAGAACTAATGTGGCTATTTGTTGATGTTATTAATGAAATTCCAGAATTTAACATATATTTTAGGTAGGGATGGCAACGTTTTGGTTCGGGGTCGGTTCGGCCAAAACCATAACCACACCACCAAATTTTTGGTCATACCATAACCGCACTATAACCACGTAAGTCAGTTCGATTCGTATATCGGTTCGATTTGGTTAATAACCATGAAAATAAATTATTTTTTATAAATCCAAACTCTAACCGTCAAATTAAAAAAAAAAATTATGAAAAAATGTCAATAAAAAAAACACAATACTAAGCCAATTTAGTAAACAATATCCCAACTTTCAAATGCAAAATTCAAATTCAACAAACAATTTTATCAACATAGGTCAAGACTCTTACTAGCATAGGTCAATCTTCATTCTTCCCCACAACTCTTACTAGCATAGGTCAAGAGTCCAGACTCAAAGTTGATTCCTATATAGTAATTAAGAAATGTAATTAGAGTAATAATACAATCATACTACCTAATCAAGAATGGTCTTAACTAAAGATGTAAACAAAAAAATGTACATCTTTGTCAATGACCTTCTCACTAAACCTTGCACAAGTTCCAGAGTATGATGAAGGAGCAGAATTTTCTACACACAATAGAGAAACAAATTAGAAATAAAAGAAAGTGCATGAAATGCAAATGACAATAATTATTTTAAAAAAATTGCTTGACAGATATGTGAAAAATGAAAGCAGAAATAAAAAATAATAATTCTTCCCTGCTGAATTGATAAATTACCAAGCTTTAACAAACAATGAAGAAAAGTCAATAAAAATTTTACTTTTCTTCATAATTTTTTTTTCAATTTGACAGTTCGAGTTTGGACTTATAAAAAATAATTTATTTTCGTAGTTATTAACCGAACTGAACCGAGATACGAACCGACCGGAACCGAACTGACTTACATGGTTATGGTACGATTATAGTATGACCAAAAATTTGGTGGTGCGGTTATGGTTTTGGCCGAAACCGACCCTGAACCGAACCGTTTCCATCCCTACTCGACTGTCGCTCACCCTTGGCTCGAGCGACAGTGCTATCCGGAAATTTTTTAATTCATTTTTTAAAGACTTTTTGTCCGGCCCATTCATTCCCCAACCTACATATAAATATTCAAACGACACAGAATGGTTTTGACAAGGTTGAACATTGAGAGAAACAAATTCTTTGAGATCATCTTCATCTATTTTGCTTTCAACCTTCGTCTTGTTATTAGCTTTTGGCGGTGAAAATATCAGATTCACAATTCAAATACAATATTGCTACTTCTTTCATATCTGTCCAAGTTTCTGAAGATCAAATAAGGTGACTGGAGTTCCAGTCATTGAAGAACGTGGTGTTCTTCGTGCATCCACGAGAGATAGACAATTTCACAAAGTTTGGAGTTGCTGCAGGATAGCGCAATCCAGGAGAGCTTTGGAAACTGCAGCTGGGAGTTGGTGCGGGAACACAGTATCCAGGAGAGCTATAGTAATTGCAGTCAGGAGATCAGATAGTACATGTCATCGTTTAGTCTGGTAGACTGTAAGTTATAAATCGTTTATATCATTGACTGGAAAAGTGTCCAGAGTGTTTACCCAATCGGATTTCTCAGTGATCAGTTCTGTGTTATTCATTACTTTCATAATTGCGGTAATTCTACATAGGAAAATTTGAATTGCATGATTAATCATCTAGAAAATAATTAATAGTGACTTGTTGCTATTCAATTGTTTAAATAATTTTAATTCTGCATAATCACATATTCACCTCCCCCCCCCCCTCCTCTAGGTGTTGTTAGAGTCGAATTACGTATTTTTATATGCGAAGTTAAATGATATAGTAAACTCTATCTTCAACTTAGGTGAGAAAATCCTAAAAACGAAAATTGTGAGAAAAGTCCTTAGATCCTTACCTAGTTTAGATCTAAAATAACGACTATCGAGGAGAGCGGGGATTTAGATACAGTTAAGATAGAAGAATTAGTTGCATCTCTCCAAACTTATGAACTCACCATATCTCAACCTAAAAATGATAAGTCAGTAGCCTTGAATACTATTAGGGATAAGGAGTATGACTCTACTGATATGGAAAACTCTAAAGATGAGGAGATAGTTTATTTCATTAAGAACTTTCGAAAAATGTTTAGAAATAAGAAGAAGCCTCAAGAGAAAAATAGAGGTGCCCCAGTGAGTCTAGAAAGAAATCCTAGTATGTGAGATATCATAAGTGTCAAGGTTTTGGCCATTATAGGAATGAATATCCTAACAATAAGAAAAATCAGGGTAAAGCTATGAATGCTACTCTCACTGATGACGAATCTAACTCGAACAATCAAAGTGAGAAGAGAGTCATAACGATATGGCTTTTGCATCTATTGTTAGGAGTGAATCTGATAAGGAAAGTGGGAAGGGTGAGGATTTAAAACAATGTGAGGTTTCTAAGGATGATTCAGAGATTCGTGATGATGCCTCTAGTCAGTTATTTAAAGAGATTCTTAAAATTAAGTAGGTGACTAAAGAGGTTCTTAAGAAGTTCAATGAAATTGAGCTAGAAAGAGAAATTTATATCTGGCCTTCAAAAGTCTACCGAAAGTATTAGTGAGCTAAGATTAGTCAATGAGAACTTAGAGATAAAGGTTAAAATCCTAATCGACCTTGAGAAATCCAATACTCAAATCCATTTGTTCTTGAGTGGATCTCAGAAACTCGATAATCTCTTAGGGTTGAACAAGTATGCTTAAAGTATGGGAGGTCCTGGATATAAGCAGACTGATTATAATACTGCAAGTATTTTCAAAATCACTTTTGTCACTGCCATCAACCAACCTAGATATGTTGCAAATCCTGAACCCAAAAACAAGGGTATCCTAGGATAGAGGCCTACTAAACATTGTATGACCAACCATCCCAGAAACCAATTTCAAGAACAATATAATTTTCAGTCCTAGGTTTATTCCTACATGTTTCAGTTGTGGTAAGTTAGGACACACAAGACCTATGTGTCATAATATTTTGAAAAAGCATAGAAATCGGGATATCTCTAACAATGTTGACTTCTTTACTTCTCAGATTAGTCATTTGACTGAGATGTTGACACAAGTGACTATGACTATTTCTACTTCTAGGAAAGTCTGGGTTAAGAAGAGTGATCTGAGATATTATCAATCTAATCACGGTGCTCTTGAAGGTAAGAGCCTTTGTGTATCTCGTTGAGTAGGTATTTTGGTGTATGCCTGTGCTATTTCTTTGTGTTCATTAATTATTGCATGTATCTCATTTTTTTCGCTTTCTATTTTGTTTGATTTTAAAAGAGAGAGATAGAGAATTGGGATTTTTGAAATTATAACACATTATATGATTTACTTGAACATGTTTATTGTGACCAAGTATGAGTACTATTAATGATATGTAGCGTAGTTTCCATTACTTTGTTTAGGCTTGATATGAAGTATTTAGTATATGTTTTTTCATGTACCATATGCACTACACATAGAGGTGGCAATCGAACCAAGCTTGAGCTCGTCGAATATACATAGCCACGAACCGCTCGGCTCGTGGCTTGTGTATATATAATAAAAAAAATTAAAATGTGACCAAAAGGTCACTGAAAAATCAGTGACCGTTCCGGTCAAATTTTTATTTTTTTCATTTTTCTAAATTTCTTCCCCTATAAATACTCACCCATTACAACATTTTTTTTTCCCACCAAACTTACTATCAATATCAATTATCTCTCATTCTCTACTCTACTCTACTCTACTCTACTGTCTACAATTTATAAATCAATATCAGCAATATCATTCATTCATTCTATAATCTTCTTCTAAATTTTTTTTACATTATTTGCTTAATTTTACAATTCATTTTATACAGTAATTCAACATTCAATTTATATTATTCACAAATGGATTCACGATCATTTGTTGAAAACTAGTTCGGTGTCGGAGACGAAACACCTGTCCGAAGTCAATTTGGGAATAAATTCGCCGGTCTAAATGAATTACCCATTCCAGAAAACATTCAAGATTTCGACGTTCATGACGGTAGTCATCTAATTGATTTGGATGTCGTTGACGTTGATCATAGTGTTCCAATTGATTTGGAAATGTTGGGACCATTTTAAATTGGTTCAAACTGGTAGGAGTTCCAGAAACCAAAGCAGTATTTACATACTGCCAACAACGACTGGCATGGCAAAAAGGCATTGGAACTACCCACCTCAACCGTCACTACAAAAACTGTGCAGCCAAACATGGGCTTCTTCCAGCTGGTCAAACGCAACTACAGTTTGGTACTCCAGGCACCGGTGCTACTACTACGCCACTTTCTATATAGATGTATTCGGAGGAGGAAGCTCGAACGGAAATGGTGAAGTTCGTTCCCGCGGCGGAGTTGCCACTAGCAATATCGGACAACCAACATTTCGTAAACTACGTCAAATAATATCTTCAACCGAGGTACGTTGGGTAAGTCGAAATACTCTTCGTTCTGATACAATTGAATATTTTCTTAATTCAAAGAAACTATTGATTGTGGATTTAGAAAAATATGGGGGTGTGATATCTTTAACTTCGAATATGTGGGAATGG
>CAIGRN010154636.1:0-10693 GCA_903798345.1 Fraxinus anomala
TGTTATAGACTTTGGGTTAAAGGACAAAATGGTTCCAATGTTATTATAAGTAAGGATGTCAATTTTAATCAAAATGACATGCCCTGTGTTGTTTCTTCAAACCTAAAATCCGTTGAAGCTCCACTTGTTAAGGAAACAATTTTAAAAAATCAAAATTATGATCCTATTGAGCCTAATGATCAGATCGAGGTAGAGTCTTCTCAAATTGAACCAGATCAAGCTCAAACTAATATTGAAAATGAAAACCAGCATCAAAATCCTACTCTAGCTGGTTATCAATTGACTAGAGATAGTAGCAGAAGAAATAGATTCCCTTCCACTAGAATCAGTAGTGATGATTTTGTGACCCTTTTCTCTACTTTAGACTTTCTCAATTATGAACCTATTACTTTTGAAGAAACTATTAACTGTAAAGAATCTACCGCTTGAAAAGAAGCTATGAAAGATGAAATGGATTCTTTGATTAAAAATAAAACATGGATTCTTGCTAACAAGCCTAATAATCAGAAAATGGTTGATTGCAAGTGGATTTATAAAATAAAAGAAGTTGAGTCTAGTGATGAAAATAAGAAATAAAGTTAGGTTAGTAGCTAAAGGGTTCACACAAAGAGAAGATATTGATTATAATGAAATATTTTTTTATGTTGAAAAATATACCTCAATCAGAATTTTACTTGTCTTAACTACTCATTTTGGTTGGGAATTGGATCAACTTGATGTTAAAATTGCTTTCCTGAATGGTGACCCAGATGAAGTTATATATATAAGTCGGCCTAAAGGTTTTGAAGTTAAACAAAAATCTAAGAATGTTTGTTAATTAGTATTTAACTCATATGTTTAGACTTTATATTTTGTTAAGAACAATTTGATTCCTCTTTTTTTTATAAAGGTTCAGGTGGACTTGAATATGTCTATCTGCTATTATATGTTGATGATATGCTTCTTGCTTGCTATGATAGAACTAATATATACTTAATTAAATCAAGATTAAAATCTGAGTTTGAAATGAAAGATCTAGGTCAAGTCAAGATAATTCTACGCATGGAAAATAAAAGGGATAAAAGTAACTGTACTCTTTATGTGAATCTGTGCTCTTATGTGAATAAAGTACTTGAAAAGTTTTCTATGTCTGACTGCAAACCTATTACACCATCTCTTGCCAATCACTTTAAATTGTCAAGTGAACAATCACCTAAAATTGATGAAAATTTTGAAAGATTGAATCAAATACCTTATGCTAATACTGTTGGTTCTATTATGTATCTATTTGTATACACTAGACCTGATTTGGCTCATGACACAATTATTTTAAACAGATTTATGGCAAATCCAGGTGAAATACACTGGCTTGTTATAAAATGGATGCTGAGATATTTAAAAGGTTAATTTGTTTTAGGATTAAAATTTAAAAAAAAAATGTGATGGAGGCATAATTTTGAAGGGCTACATATATTTTGATTTTCCAATTGATTTAGATAAAAGAAGATTTACTTCTTACATTTTCACACTTTGTGATGGGTGCATTATTTGAAAATTCTAATCGTAAAAAGTTGTAGTTCTGTCTTCAAATGAGGCAGAATATATTGCAGTATGTGATGCTGTTAAGGAAATACTTTGGTTAAAAGGGTTACTAAAAGAAATTGGTTTTGCACGTGAAATAATCAGATTGTATACTGATAACCAAATTGCTATTCACCTTAGTAAGAATTCTACCCATCGTTATAGAACCAAACACGTTGATATAAAATCTCATTTTGTAAAGAACATGGTAGAAAAAGGTATGATCACACTAGTTAAGATTTCTACTGAATTTAATTCTTCTGATCTTGGTACCAAGGTACTTCCCTTGAAGAAGTATAAAATTGCTTGAAGATTCTATGTATTACTTGTAAGGTAGTATATTTAGAAAGTCAAGCATCTTTAGTTTGAAAATTTTAACCAACTTCAATTCTTTTGTATTTTACAGGTTTGCCAAAGTAAATAAAATAAGATATCTTGTTTAAGTGAATTAAATGAAGCCAAAAATAGTCCAGTTAGGTGGAGATTGTTAGTTTTTGGACTGCCTCACTATTCTTGGGCCATTTGACTTGGGCCTATTTGCTATGATCCGGTTGGCCCTGTACTTGTAAAATCGCATGTTGGAAACACCTTTTTAGTCTCTGTCTTCTGGTGATCTATGACCTTACACGGTGCATTTGTTGGCATTGGATTTTACTTTTGAGGTGCCATATAAAAGGCACTCTTTGGTCTCTTTTTAGATGAGTTTTGTGTGTATGACTTTAGAGTTTTCTAGCTCTTTGTTTTCTCTCGATTCCGTTATTCATTCTCTCTAAATCTTGAATGGATTTCTTGATGTACTGAATATATATTTGTGAGAGAGTGTGGTTTCCTGTGGTGAACTTCTATGTGTGAGGCAAGAGTAAACTAGTGAAGAAATCCGTAATTTCTTTATACATTTTTATGCATTGTTTTTGGCTATTTTTAGTGATTTGAGCAATATTTACTTGTAGATGTTTAATGGGTGAATAGCGTTTCGAGCACGTGAATATATGGACATGTTAGTGGGTGAAAATTCCTCCGCAACGGTACTTTTGATTTTTTGCAATTTTTTATTTCTACAATAGTTTGGTCAAATACAAACGTTTTTTTTTATTTTAATATTTTGTTCCAACGCCAATTGGGACCACATGTAGACATAGTTTTAATATTTAAAATGTAACTACAGAATCTCAAACTAAATATGCTGCATCAACATCGTCTACTCCGCTCAACTTGTTTGATCTCCTACAATTTCTTTCATACAAAATATTCAAGAAAACATAAAAAAAAAATCAACAATGTAAGAAGTAACGACCACTTAGGTTGTTAACAAAGGGTGGCTCCTTTCTTCGTCTCCAACAAATATTTAATTTCTATTTTTTATGTTTATTTTTCTACAAATCCAACTTTTCAAACTACCCATCAACAAAATAAAGATTGTGGGTCTAAACCCATAAAGCTTCACGTTATTTTGTCTTCTTTTAGCTTATTTCTTGATCTTACCGACAACCCACAATGTCAGTCATCGCCGTCACACCGGCCGTCGGATCATTTTACATCACACGATCAGCTAAAATGGTTTCACGGCCAAGAGTTGTAATGGCCGTGGGATCTAACACCATTTCTGGAGCGTCAATTTTAACAAAGTTACAGAAAGACTGTGCTACTCCTTTGCCAGTTTTGCGCCACGTGGTGGATGCCATGGCTGATGATATGCGGGCCGGGCTTGCCGTTGAGGGTGGTAGTGATCTCAAGATGATTCTTAGCTATGTTGATGCACTACCCACCGGGTATAGTTTGTGCATTATGATTTCTTATTTTTAATTTTAGGCTGTTTTCGTTTTCCATTTAATTTTTGTAATGTTGTATTTACCAGTTTGCATTGATATCCTTTTTTCTCCCTCTTATTTTACTTTTAATTTATTGGTGAAATGATTTTAGGCCATGCTTAAAGTAGATACAGAGGTACTTATATATTTGAAAGTTTGTGATAACATACTTTAGAAAAAGGTAGCTTTAAAGCTAGAGTAATTAACATAGACATTGTAGAATTAAGTGGATGGATCAAGTAGCCGAATATTGAATGATACAAAACAAATTACGTGTTGAATCACCTCATCCAAAAGTTTAATAGGGAAAATATTTATTTATTGTTAATTTTGTTTTGAACAAGCCCCTCAACGCCTCATGGTTTTCCATCAAAGTCATAACATGCGCACAATATCCATAAATGAAAAGTCATAACGTGTGCAAAATATCCATAAATAGAAAGTGGTGAAACTTGAACTTCGAACCCTGCTCAATCAGACATTGGGCTACCTTGTCTAAAATTTGTTAGAGACAGACATATTTATTCATTTAAATTTTTTCTTCAAAAATACTGATGGTATAGTGAGCACAAATAAAGGTGTGTTTGATAATAGCATTTTTCTGAGTCATGGATAATGATTAAATGACATAATGCTGTGAAATTGAGATTAATGAAGTTTGATTATTATGTCCTTTAAGAAACGAGAAGGGATTGTTTTATGCTCTGGATCTTGGTGGTACGAATTTCCGAGTGCTAAGAGTGCAATTAGGAGGAAAAGAAGAACGGGTAATTTCCACAGAATTCGAGCAAGTTTCTATCCCGCCTGAGTTAATGTTTGGCACCTCTGAGGTAAATTTAGTAACATCAGTCTTGGCCAATTCTAGTTTATCTCCAATGTATTTGTCTGTTGATATATATATATATTTGCACCTTTTAGGAGCTTTTCGATTTCATTGCTTCTGGACTTGCAAAATTCGCACAAAAAGAAGGCGGAAAGTTTCATCTGCAGCCGGGAAAGACAAGGGAAACAGGATTCACATTTTCTTTCCCAGTGAAGCAGACCTCTATTGATTCAGGCATCCTAATCAAATGGACAAAGGGTTTTGCAGTATCTGGAACTGTTAGTATTTTCTTCATTTTATTAAAATTTAAAGCTTCTAATTCATATCACTTAAGCTAGGCATATCAAAACTTTTTTTTTATAGTATCATGGGTTGTACTTCGGCTGCCACAAGTCCATAACTAATAAAACATTTTATACTTTGCCTGCATTTCATTCCACGGAAATCAGTAATGATTGTATTTTCTAGACTTTTTAATATTGTTTGAGACGAGGAGTTCGAAATTCATGTCTCTCGGGAGAAGGCATCAAAGCATCATCTAAAGAAGATAAAAGATTCTGAGAATGTTTTCATTATATATACTTATTTCTTTTGCATTGCATTTTTTTATTACAATTTTCGATTTTAACACCTCAAGAAATATATTTCTCTTTACAGGCAGGGAAAGATGTAGTTGCTTGCTTGAACGAAGCTATGAAAAGGCAGGAACTAGATATGCGAGTGTCTGCCCTGGTACACTCATCTCAATCTTTAGAGATTATTATAAGTCTGTCTCAAAATATAATTTTTTACTGGTCTAATTTTGAAAAAATAAATAACTTTTTTTTATTAAAAAGTAAAAAAAAATTGTATTTGCAATTTTTTATTTTTATTTTTTTTTCAAACAAAGCCAAGCATGATCTTCCAGTGTAGATTCTTGCTTATCACCGGCGTTCTAATTATGAAATTAGGCCTCTTCAGAATCTGCAATTCCTTAATTTGGACAACCCAAAGGTTTCTGATGATAATGTGTGTTGTCAAGTTAGGTAAATGATACAGTGGGGACATTAGCCGGAGCTAGATACTGGGATGATGATGTCATGGTTGCTGTTATATTAGGAACTGGAACCAATGCGTGCTACGTCGAACGTGTAGATGCTATTCCTAAACTTCAGGATCCAAGTTCAACATCTGGAAGAACGGTTTGTAGAGCTTCTTACTGGTTTACTTGAGATTTTGTAAATCATTTTTTATTTATAATTTGATATTGCTAATGGATTTTCAGATTGTGAACACTGAATGGGGAGCATTCTCTGATGGCCTCCCTTTGACTGAGTTCGACCGAGAAATGGATGCTGAGAGTATCAATCCCTGTGAACAGGTATCTTCAAATCAATTATTTGTTATATGTTACTGTTTATTACACATGCTTAGTATTCTACTCATATAGTAACTCTACTTCACAATGGCTATATTAAATGGAAACAGATATTTGAGAAGACAATTGCTGGTATGTATCTTGGTGAGATTGTAAGAAGAGTGCTGCTCAGAATGGCTGAAGCTGCTGACTTATTTGGTCACTCAGTTCCCGAAAAATTACTGATGCCATTTGCTCTCAGGTAGATTGCTTTTTTGACTTAGAAGTAAGACACAAAAAAGTTAATTAAATTTTACTCATTTTTAAGATTAGCTAAACTTGCTCTAAAATGCATTTTGAATAAAATTGAGTAGGAGTATGCCATGTTTCTCTCTACTGTTTGCAATTGAAATGCTATCTTCCATGAATGAGTGTGCCACTCAAATAATTCATTTGTAAATGAATCCTGAATCTAATTCTTTCTCATCGCCTTATGATATATTTTCATATCTCCATCATGCGTGACGTGTTTGCTAACTCTGACAAAATCTGCATACCATGGTAACTGTTCAAGGCCATAATGTATAAGCATTCAAATCTTTATTAATTTGTTTATGCTGATTTGATCTGGCTTGGCAGAAGCTTTTGGCAATCTATTCACCTGTACAGACCTATATTATATTTTCTTTGTTTGTAATTTAATTTGCTTAGGAAAATACGTGATATTAAGTCTTGTAATAATATAGTTAAGCTGAAGGACAAGAAAGGTAATGCATCAGCCGCCACAAAGTATACAGATATCTTAGGATTTACAAATGTTTCTTTTTTTCTTTCTTTCTTTCTTTCTTCCTGTTTTTTCTGATTATAATTTTCATAGACTCACATGTTATTCATCTTAGGATTTACATTCCTTCTTTCGCATGGAATTGCTATCTTATAAATCTATAATAGCTAATTCTTGAAAAACAGTCTACTTATCAAGTTTATTCACTCTTAAATGGTACTTTGTAGGACCCCGGATATATGTGCTATGCAGCAGGATACGTCCAAAGATCTTGAAGAAGTTGGATCTATCCTCTATGATGTTGCTGGGGTAACTCTCTTCCTCAACGCATCCCTTTGTGTTAGTGTATCCTTCTCTTTTAATTCACGAGAGTGTAAATGCAAGAAGTCAAGATTCCAAGTGCATCCCATTTCATTGTTCATTTCTCTTACTTGAAGCATCCTGTTTTTGTTAATGAAGTTATTTTTGTCTCCGTATGTGGATGTATGTCAAGCGACGTACCACATAAATTCCTCGTGTCATTACTCTCTTTAATGTTGTCTAAACCCAAAATTGAGGGCTTCCTCACAAGGCTGCTAAAGATCTAGTTACAATGGTTATGAATGGGGAGAGGATTTATGTAGCTCACCTCAAATTTATCAGTAATAAACATCAGTTTTTTGTGTTTTCAGCAAGAAAAAATTGGACAAAAGTCATGTGTCAACGTTATCATAATTTTACGCTTCCCAATCTTGATCTCAGGTGAATTCCAGTACAAACGCGAGGAAGATTGTTATAGACGTGTGTGATACCATTGTAAAACGTGGTGGGCGCTTGGCTGGTGCAGGAATAGTCGGGATTCTCCAGAAGATGGAACACGATTCAAAAGGCCTCATCTTTGGAAAGAGGACTGTAGTGGCAATGGATGGAGGCTTATATGAGCATTACCCTCAGTATAGAAGATACCTCCAAGAAGCTGTAACAGAGCTTCTCGGACCTGAAATCTCGAGAAATATAGTAATTGAACACTCAAAGGACGGGTCAGGAATTGGAGCCGCGTTGTTGGCTGCTTCAAACTCGAAGTATGAGCACGATATCTAGAATTATGACTAGGTATTGATCTCATTTGTATTGAATTGATGAATAAGTCTCTCTTGGAAAAGGGATAATCGTTAGGATTTTGTAGTGTAATTTGAATTAGTTAGCAGTGTTCAAGGTTTTGTAGTACTCAAGATCTCTCACATTATTGGTGAATTAATTTGCTTTGTGCTGACATTCTTAACAATGTATCATCACATTTTATGGTGAACAAGGTTGAACAATAAATTATGAGGTTCGTTGAATTTGCTCGTTCAAATTTTGAACAATCGTTAGCGGTATTATTATAACATAATCTTTTTTACATTGAAGCAGACCATGTTGAAGAAATGCCAGTGTAAAGCATTTTAAATAAGAAATGACCAACTTGTTAAAGGATAATTTTCTGTACAGACGTTATTCATGGTTATCCTTTCTATAGCCATCTCATTGGTCCAAGGCTTTGAAGGTGTGCCTCAACTGAAAGGGAGTAAAAGCCCTTCTTGACTCCTGATACAATTATTGGGTTAGGGATGAGTACGTACAAATTGGGTAAAGAGGTGAGAAAGATTCAAGGTTATCCCTTCTACCAGACTACCATCACCCCATTGGTCCGAGACTTCGAAGGTGTGCCTCGACTGAAAGGGAGTAAAAGTCCTCGACTCTCAATACAATTATTGGGTTAGGGACAATAAGTACAAATTGGTTAAAGAGGCGAGAAAGATTCAAGGTAATCCATTCTACCACCATCCCATTGGTCTGAGACTTTGAAGGTGTGGCTTGATTACAAGGGAGTAAAAGCCCTTCTTGACTCTTAATACAGTTACTGGGTTGGGGACAAGTGAGTATAAATTGGTTAAAAATGTTAGGGATAAAATCCTACATCGAATAAAGATGAAAAATATAGATCAATTTATAAGAAATTGGACTACCCCTCTTAATAAAATTGACCTTTTAAGATGTAACTGGTATCAGAGCCCATTAAGTTCTAACGAGCAATTCGATCCGATGAAGACTAAAAAAAAAAAAAAATAGAGATCATAATTTTCAAGATTGATCTGTTTAAATGAGCCATCATCTTGCAGGATGAGTTCTATTTTAAAAAATCAACCTTATTATGAGGAGTAATCCAAACTCTTATAAATTGTTCTATATTTTTCATCTTATTTTATGTGGGGTTTTCTCTCTAAACAAAAAACACGAAAAAGATTTAAGGTTATCCAAGAACAAAAAAGATTTAAGGTTATCCAAGAACAAGGAAAAGTATTATGTGCTGTGTTTTCCTTCTGTAAAAGTTGGGAAAGAAAAAGTAAAGAAACATAAGCTTCAAAAAGAGAGGTGAATCTACCAAAGAGGATCGCAAATCGTTAACTGGCTTCATTAGTTTTATTTGTATCAATTTTTGATATAAAATTGAAGAGTCTACAGTGGAAGGGTAACTTCAGCAGTAGTTCACCCAACTTCAATATGTTATAATTAAATTATTCAACTTATATTTTTATTTCGATTTATCCATTTCATTTGTAACCATTATCAAAATTAATGAAATTCATGAACGAAATTTTGACATTTTTTTTTTTAATTTTTGCAATACAAATTTTATATATACATATTTTTTTGTTTTAAAAGGTGAATCTTCTAATACACTGGATCATTTTGCCTACCAAGTGACAAATTTCTTGACTAGGTCATGAACGTCATCATCCATGTAACCAAATCTGTCAATTTTGGTAATTAATTATAAACTGAATGTAGTAAAATAAAAAATATAAAATAAAAACCATTTCTTACAATCCAAATTAAATAACAATATAAATTTACATGGGAAAATTAGGCCAAATACTCAAAAAAAATTAACTGATTTGATTAATACCCTATTAACTAATTAAATCATTTAACCACGTATTTAATGCGTTCTAAAACTACTAAAACCCCCCAATACCCAAATTAGTCCCGATTCCAAAAAACTCAACCCTCTCACCCAACATCAATGCTTTGCCTGATGAAAATGAAGTCTATGAAGCAGTCTNAAAAAACTCAACCCTCTCACCCAACATCAATGCTTTGCCTGATGAAAATGAAGTCTATGAAGCAGTCTTACATAAAGATAACATTACTCTATCCGATGATTTCTGCATTTCCATCAAATATGTAGGAATATGACAAGGACAGACTTGGTGGAAGCAATAAATGATTCCTTTAGGGTAAGATCCTTCACCAAGATTAGTTTATGGTTTCAAAAGGTGAAGCAACAAAACACAGGAATGATTATAGATTAGTTTATGCAAAAGTTTTGAGCAAGAAACCAAGATCCTTGCGACCAGATTCAATAAGATTCTGCTGCTTATTATTTCCCCAAACAAAGTGGTTTTACATCAATATAGATTGCTCGTTTCAGGTTGATACATTGCAATTAAGTTCACTGAAAATTTCACTTTGGGTAAGAAATCAACAATATTCAATGGCACCTTTAAATTAGCGGTGGATAATGCAATTTTTGGGAATGATTTTTCCGTGAATACTACTGGGTGCAGAGCTTCTGAATGAGTGAAGGGATTATGTGTGCAAAGCTTCAGAATGATCCTAATTTGACTGAATATCTAGGTGGAGTGGCAGCAACAGTCGCAGTGGCTGTGAGGATCAATGAAAAGGGTTATGATCATTTATACATTGCGAGCTTTGGAGGTTGGTGAAGATTTGATGGAATATGAAGTATGGTTAAATTCTTGTATTTTAAGTTTAGTTAGAAGTACTATATGCAATAAACCAGAATAATAATAATTTAATTACAGAAGAGAATTTATGGTATCCAAAATCAAGCCTATTGAGCAGACTACTCAAAGCAAATAAATTTGAGTGTTAATGGGGCTTTCTGTATGTGCCACTATGAACTTTGTCACTACCTTTTACCTTTGATTGCTTTGAAGCTAAAATTAAAAGCTTTTGGTTTAAACATTGTGCAAATACCCATATAACAACCTCTTTTGGATGTGTATAGCACCATCTTTTGTCATCTCTATATTCATTCATTTTACTGCTGGTAGAAAGGAAAAAGTTGTTTTAGTTTTGTTGAACAATAGGTGCGATGAGGCCTCTAGTTCAAGTCCAGTTGATTTCTTGTCATTATGTGTTTATTTCTATAGAACCTTACAAATGATTTCTTGGTAGAATAGAATTGCTGATGAATGCCAACGTCATGTTTTGATGCTTGTATATCATTTTATGAAGTCTCAGTTGAAACCAAAGTTTGGTATTCGATGTAATGTTTTGAGTGACTTTTTGCCCGATGGGTTGGCCTTGGTGGAGGTAGTGTAAGTGTTATGCCC
>CAIGRN010154639.1:0-15412 GCA_903798345.1 Fraxinus anomala
CAAAGAGAACGGCCCCTAAATTTTCCAATGCGAACATTTCCTATTCCACAAATGGGTTTCAAACTGAGACTGAAAATTCGAAGCAGAATTTTTTTAGCTTGGAGCTGATATGTGATAATACTTTGACTATATTTCATCCATTTGACTTCTTTACTCATCCAATTGATGCCTAATACTCTCAAATCTTCATAACTTCATTTTTCCCTCTGAGTCATCTCTTGGATATTTATAATTTGGTCCCTGAACTTTCCTTTTTTTTTTTTTTCACTTTGATCATTTTTCACTTATTTCCTCAAATCTCTACCGTTTTCAACCTAAATCAAATATAAGGGTACTTAGTGCATTTAAGCGTCAAATAATCACGTAAATACAACAGATAAGACGAGAAAATCATGTTATTTTGCACTCTTATCACCTACCAATTCATGGTTGTCAACATTCAACCATGGTTATACATGTAGCATTTCTGAAGTAGATTTCCTGCATCAAATGATTGTTGTTGTGGTGTGATCCAAATTCATGTATTTGGATTTCGTAAAAGAAGTTTAAGGAGTTTGGATTTTTAAGAGTCCAAATTAATGAAAATCAAATTTTATCATGGAAGTTTGGTTTGGAAAATGACTTCTTCATCTAGAACTCCAACAAAGATATATATATATATATTCCACATTATATCTTCACACATGATTTATTTAAAAACATCTTGAGAGTTAGAGAGTTTAGATTTCAATTGACAAAATTGAGATCTTGATATTATAAATACAATTACTATTGATTTTAGTGAATTTTTCTCTTCTGCCTGTGGTTTTTTCCATATTGGGTTTCTACATAAAACTTGGTGTTTATTTTATTATCGTCATTATCTTGCGATCTAAATTCATAATAAGTGGTATCAAAGCAAGGTTGGTTGTTTCGCATGGCGACAATAAAATATGATATTCTGCCGTTGGATAGAAACACGAGATTTACCTTATGACAAGTGAAGATGCGAGCGTTTCTAGCGCAGATGGATTAGGAGGAAGCCTTGCTTGGCTTTGATAGGATGCCTGCTACCTGAATGCAGGATGAAAAGTAGCGTAGGGATCAAAAAGCCCAATCACAAATTCATCTACATCTTTCAAATCAAATTCTTCAAGATGTTCTAAAGGAAAGAAGTGCAATTGCGTTGTGGTTGAAGTTGGAGCAACTTTGCATGACAAAGAGCTTGACCAGTAAGCTACACTTGAAACATCGCTTGTATTCTCACCGGATGTCTGAAAGTACGTCATTGGATGATCACTTAACTATGTTCATAAAAATCGTGGCTGACTTGGAGACATTGGAAGTTAAGTATGATGAGGAAGACTTGGAATTGATATTGTTGTGTTCTCTGCCACCGTCATTTATGACTTTTAGAGATATTATTCTCTATATTTGGGATACTCTCACCATCGATAAAGTCTATGATACTTTACTATCTAAGGAGAAGATGAGGTATCTTGCCGGAGAATCTGAGAATCATGCTAAAGGCTTGGTTGTGCGTGTGAGAAATCAAGATAGCAATATTGGTAGGAATATGAGGGGCATATCAAAATCTAAATATGCTAAAAAGACATGTCACTAATTTAAGAAGAAGGGGCATATTAAAGCTGATTGCTATGCCTTAAAAAAATAGAAATAAAGTTGTCGGTGTTAATGAGAAATAGAAGCAACCTGTTAATACAATGGAAGTTGATGTTGTGGAAGATGGACAAAGTGAAGGAGAGCTTCTTATGATTTTTGACATAGATTCCAAAACTTGTAAGGGATGAGTCTTGACTCGACTTGCACTTTTCATATGTGTCCCAACAGGGATTGGTTTTCAACATATGAAGGAGTTTCGAAAGGTACGGTGATTATGGGAAACAACGCGCCTTACAAAATTGTTGGAATCGGTACTCAGTCTTAGTCTTACAAGCATGAGACTATCAGGACACTTATAGATGTAAGGCATGTTCCAGAACTGAAGCAGAATCTCATATCTTTGAGCGTACTTGACTCAAAGGGTTATAGATACACTGGTAAAGGTGGAGTTTTTAAGATGAGTCGGGGTGCTCTTTTGTCATAAAGGGATATAAAAGATCTACACAGTTGTACATTTTGCATAGTTCCACAGTAATTGGGGATGTAACATTTTCTACTTTTTCTTTGTCTAATGATGAAGTTACAAAACTTTGGCATATGCGACTCGGGCATATGAGTGAGAATGGCATGATAGAGCTGAGTAGAAGGGGACTTTTTGATGGGTAGAAGACCAGCAAAATATATTTTTGTGAGCATTATGTCTTTGGGAAACAAAAAAGAGACAGATTCACGAAAGGAAGACACAACATGAATGGAACACTTGAATATATCCATTCAGATATTTGGGGACCGGCCATGGTACCATCAAAAGGAAGCCATTATTATTTGTTGACGGTGATTGACGATTTCTCCAGGAAAGTTTGAGTATTCTTCTTGAAGCAGAAGAGTGATGTATTTGGGACCTTCAAGGAATGGAAAATATTGGTAGAAAAGTAAACTGGAAAGTAGGTGAAACGTCTATGCACAGATAATGGTTTGGAGTTTTGTTAAGATGAATTCAATAGCTTCTGCAGGGCTAAAGACATCTTGAGACGCTTGATAGTGCTTGGAACTCCTCAACATAATGGTGTGACAGAATGGATGAACAGAAGTTTGATGAAAAAGTTCGTTGTATGCTTTCAAATTTTGGGTTGCCTAAGACTTTTTGGGCTGAAGCTACTATTACAGCTTATTTTCTAATTAATCGCACATCCTCAATTGCCATTGATAAAAAGACACTAGAAGAGGTATGGTCTGGTAAACCTTCTTGTTATTCTGATTGAAATTTTTTGGGTGTCTTGCTTATGCTCATATGGATAATGGAAAGTTGGAGCCTAGGTCTAGAAAGTATATCTTTCTTGGGTATAAATCAGGTGTGAATGGGTATATCTTGTGGTGTCTTGAGACAAGAAATGTGGTTGTTATTAGGGATTTAGTATTTGACGAACTTGCTATGGTTTGTGGTTCACCTCTTGGAGATTATGATAAAACTGAGGAGCAGAATCATTCAACTCAAGTGGAGTTGGAAATTGGTTCAGAGGAATAATCAGAGGTTGTAAAAGAGTCCACTACAGATCGATCCAGTTTGGTGTTGACAAACAGTAATATCTTGCCTACTTTGCCTATACCACTAGCACCACAATATTCATTCGCTAAGGATAGACCTCGCAGATAGATTAAACCTTCACAGGAGTATGGGAACGCAGATTTGGTAGCTTATGCATTGAGTGTTGTTATTTATTCCACTGAGGAGCCTGCTACATATTCAGAAGTAGTAACTTGCAGTGATTCTAGCAGATGGATGAATGCAGGAGGAGATGGAGTCATTAAGCAAAAACAACACCTGAGACTTGGTGAAATTACCTAGAGGTAAAAATGTTGTTCACTGCAAATAGGTGTTCAAAAGAAAGAAAGACACATTAGGGATTGAAGATGATAGATACAGGGTTAGATTGGTAACAAAGGGCTACTGTCAGATTCCCGATGTTGACTTTACAGATATGTTCTCACCAGTTGTGAAGCATAGTTCCATCTGGGCTTTACTTGGAGTGGTGGCTAAGAATGACTTGGAGTTTGAGCAGATGGATACCAAGACATCATTCTTACATGAAGAACTTGAGGAGAACATCTATATGTAACAACCAGAGGGGTCCATAGACTCTAGGAATGAAGACTATTTGTGCTTGTTGAAGAAGTTCTTGTATGGACTAGAGCACTCACCGAGGTAGTGGTATAAGAGGTTTGATTCATTTATGACTACTTACGATTTCTTCAGATGTAATTATGATAGTTGTGTGTACTTCAGAAATAAAGATAGTGGATCGACTATATATTTATTATTATATGGTGATAATATGCTCATAGTAGCCAAAGAAAAAGTAGATGTCAGAAAAGTAAAGTTTCAATTCAGCAAAGAGTTTGATATGAAGGATTTGGGTGCAGCAAAGACGATTCTTGGTATGGAAAATCTTGAGGGATAGAAAAACTGACAGATTGTATTTAACTTAAAAGTGGTACATTGAGAAGCTGCTTAAAAGATTCAATATGGTGAATGTGAAGGCTTACAGAACTCCATTGGCTGCTTATTTCAAATTATCATCTAGCTTGTGTTCTCAGTCAGATGAAGACATTGATTACATGTCTTGGGTTACTTATTCCAATGCATTTGGTTCACTGATGTATACTATAGTTTGTACAAGACATGATTTGATACATACAGTTAGTGTAGTGAGCAGATACATGCAAATCATGGCAAGGAACATTGGAAAGCGGTGCAATGGATCTTCAGAGGCTTTTCTAATGCTTGTTTGCATTTTGGCAGAAATTCAGATGGAGACATTGGGTATATAGATTCAGATTATGTAGAGGATCTTGATAAGAGGAGATCACTTACAGGGTATGTGTGTATCCTTGGAGGCTGTGCTATCAGTAGCAAGGGTCTTGATAAGAGGAGATCACTGATAGGGTATGTATTTACTCTTGGAGGTTGTGCGATCAGCTGGAAAGCTACTTTGCAAAATACAGTAGCTTTATCTACAATAAAAGCAAATTGATGGGTGAGAGGACTGATGGGTGGAATCAGTGAAGACTTACAGATATCTACAGTATTATGTGATAGTTAGAGTGTAATTTTCTTGACTACGGATCAGATGTTTCACAAGAGGACTAAGCATATTGATGTGAGGTATCAATTTGTGCATGGTGTGATTGCTCATGGTGATATTGTAGTGAGTAAGGTTGATACCAAGGATAATCATGTTGATATGATGACAAATCCACTTCCCATTTCTAAGTTTGAACATTGATTGAACTTAGTGGGTGTTTATCATTGATTTAGTCAATTAGGGCTTGTTTGGAAGATGATGAATGGTATTTACTTCGAGATGTCTCTTGAATTCCTTGTGATGGAATTTCTTTCAAGGTGAAGATTTGTAGTGGTGTGATCTAAATTCCATGTAATTGGGGTTTGGTTTTAAAAAAAAAAGTCTAAGGAGTTTGGGTTTTGAGAGTCCTAATTAATGAAGATCAAATTTTATCAAGGAATGGGGGTTTGTCTTGGAAAATGACTTTGAGATGAAGAAAACAACTTGGAATGGAAAAAGAAAAAAAAGCAAAATAGAGAGCCCGATACCAGTGCCCTGAACAACACAGAAAACACGGCGCTGCGGCACCGAGCGGGGGTGCGTCAGTGCTGGGACCAGAGGAGTTTTTAATTCCAATTTTTTTTCCTAATTTTAGGACTTCTTTCCACATTGTATCTTCACAAATAATTATTCAACAACATTTTGAGAGTTAGAGAGATTATATTTCAATTGAGAGTATTGAGATATTGATATTGTAAATACAATTGCTATTTATTATAGTGAATTTTTCTCCTTCGCCGATGGTTTTTTTCCCGTATTGAGTTTTCACGTAAATCTTGGTGTTTATTTTCTTTTTGTTTATTTCATTATCGTCATTATCTTGCGTTCCAAAATTCATAACAAGTGGTATTAGAACGAGGTTGATTGCTTCATTGGGGCTTGTTTGGAAGATGATGAATGGTATTTACTTTGAGATGTGTCTTGAATTCCTTGTGATTGAATTTCTTTCAAGGTGAAGATTTGTAGTGGTGTGATCTAAATTCCATGTAATTTGGGTTTGGTTTTAAAAAAAAAAAAGTCTAAGGAGTTTGGGTTTTGAGAGTCCTAATTAATGAAGATCAAATTTTATCAAGGATTAGGGGTTTATCTTGGAAAATGACTTTGAGATGAAGAAAACAACTTGGAATGGAAAAAGAAAAAAAAGCAATATAGAGAGCCCGATACCGGTGCCCTGAACAACACAGAAAACCCGGCGCTGCGGCAGCGAGCGGGGGTGCGTCAGTGCTGGGACCAGAGGAGTTTTTAATTCCAATTTTTTTTCCTAATTTTAAGACTTCTTTCCACATTGTATCTTCACAAATAATTATTCAACATCATCTTGAGAGTTAGAGAGATTATATTTCAATTGAGAGCATTGAGATATTGATATTGTAAATACAATTGCTATTTATTATAGTGGATTTTTCTCCTTCGCCGATGGTTTTTTTCCCGTATTGAGTTTTCACGTAAATCTTGGTGTTTATTTTCTTCTTGTTTATTTCATTATCGTCATTATCTTGCGATCTCAAATTCATAACAAGTGATATTAGAGCCAAGTTGATTGTTCCACATGGCGACAATGAAATATAATATTTTGCTGAGGTTTTTCTCATATTGGGTTTCCACGTAACTTTTCGTGTTTAATTTATCTTTGTTTATTTCATTATCGTCATTATCTTACGATCCAGAATTCATAACAGTAAGGATCAACCACAATAAGTTAACGCAAATCTCGAATATTATTGTTGAGTAGATTATGTTTATATGTTTTATATGTAAACATAATTCATCTAAGTAACATTGGTGACTGATCTATATACTTGTAACTTGACGCTTGACTGTGAAATTCTACTGGAAGTACTTGAGATATGTGTATAAGCTTGTTAAAGATATTGTACACATCTCAAGTCATACATGACTACAATTGCTTCATCATACACCTTGTTATTCTTGTTATGCACTTTATGGTAATCAGTCTATGATCTAAGAGGGGTGATAAAAGGAATATTGTACTTGATTCATTGTAAAGTCTTGGTAGGATACAACCCGGGCTAGTGATCAATATTGACTTGTTATGGCCAATCACTTATGCCTTTCTTGTATGCAATGTTTTGAGGACAGTATATTATTGCAAGATTGGTGATAGAACAACATTGTACTTGATTTTGTTGTGAGGTCGTTGATCATATGAAATCTTGTAAGTGCTTGATATCGTGAACAAGTAATATAATGATAAATAAGATATCATTCCTACGAAAGCTATATTCTTAATATAGTGTCAATTATAACTCAAGTAGAATAGCTAAATTTTGATTATCAATTCTATACTAATTTATCTAATTAAACTAACTATTCTAATGAGAAAATTATCAAGGTGTTTTACAAATTAGGTGAGATGATTACTAAGACTTTAAATCCCCCTTATTAATCTATTTTATTACTATTCTATATCATGGCAATATATATGTATTCATATTGATCAATATTCATAAGTTATTTAAGAATGTCTCTTGAGTAGAATTAAATCTATTATTTCATGTGAACTTCCTCCATCTCTTAAAGATATGAACGTAAAAGTATGCATTAAAAGACTAGAACATCTATTGAAATTTTACAAAATATAGAGGTATATCTATATCCCCTATTACTTCACAATAATTGTTGCAAGTGTTATCTATCATATTGTCTATCTCGATAACAATAAATCAATCCAATTAGTAATCAAGTAGTTGAGAAACATTAAATACAATAACAATAATCAAAGAAGTCATTTGTATTGGGTGTCAAAATATTGAATTTCTATTCAAAACTTCATAGCAATGGTTCATCTATATCTTATTTTAAAAATCTAGCCTAACATTACAAAATCATAAGAAATCATATTAGAATTGTAGAGCATCACCCAAATTATTGATAATTTGAGAAGAAGGAATCAATCTTGAAACCTTGAATCTATTAAATGATTTCTTGATGAATCTTGAGTTGCAACTCCTTTTCTTTGCCAAAAACCAAAATTGGATCTTCAAAATCTATTTATCCAATACAAAACTAATGTGTATCTACGTGTGAAAAAATCGAGTAAAATATTATAAATTCATGAGTTGCTTCAATTCCCGATTCTCAATAGTCAAATTTAACATTTCTTCACTTATAACATACACACATCCCAGATGTACACACACACACTCTCTCTCTCTCTCTCTCTCTCTCTCTCTATATATATATATATATATATATATATAATCACCAACTTCTTTAGTTTGGATAGATTTCATTAATTGTAAGTGAATACCTAAGCAAATAAAGATTCTCCAAATTTTTTATTACTTCAACCTCTAAAACTCAACCAGGCTAATAATTCCTTGTCTAAAGCCTAATTTTCTCAAATAAGTGTTTGGATTTAATCAATGCATGTAGTGCATATCTTGTTTCATATACTTGGCTTTTCAATTTCTCGTGTGTATTCTGTTTCATGCACTAACTTGATCTTTTTTTAAGATTTTTTTTGTTGAATTTTTGTGGTGTCCTCATTGGAATCTTTTATAGGGTAGCTTCACAATAAGGCAGAGTTTTCCTCTTTTATATGGAATGATTAGTGCAATGCTCTTCATTAAACATTCATTCTCAAAAAATGACATCTAACTTAATATTTTCACCTAATTTTCATCTTATTAATCTTAGATAATCCACACAAAAATTTACATATATGGAATCATTATTCATCTTCCTACAATAGTTCAATCACTCCGAAACTATTCTAAATTTGGTGGAGGTATAATGTAGTGATATTTGGGATTAGCATCTATGTTCTACAATTTCAACCTATCAGAATACTTCACAATGCTAAACATAATTTAAGTGCACAAATAATATCAAATTTTACATGGATAAATATCAATTAATTTAAGTATGTAAACTATTCACAATTCATAAGAGATTTGGAATTTTAAAAAAAAAAAAAATCAAAATTTTCATTTTTTTTCTTCATATTTAATAAATCAATAAAGACACACAATCATACAAGAAGAATAAAACTAAAAAAACTCAATATTTTTCACCCACAAACTTAAATTAGACATTATCCTTAATGTTTTAAAGTAAAATTAAACAACATAAAAGGGGAGAAAGAAATGTAATAGGTAGTCCCTAGATTTGTGTTTGACATTGAAGGCAAACTTGTTGGATCAGTTCATTTCAATCTTTATCTTATTAAGTTGCCTCCTAGTTTGATATCATCGCACCTTGAAAATATAGAAGTAAATAAATATAAGAGTCAAGAACTGGTATAAAAGCTACAATATGTGGTTTATGATTATCAATTTTTTTGACATTCCTTGAGCTTTAAAAAATGTGCCACGTGTTTCTTTTACTATTCTTGACGCAAATAAATTCTTTTTTCTTTTTCTAGACCTAATATTGATATGATGACTATTTTATTATAAATAAAACATGCCTATAACTAATATACAACTTATGAAACTACATACATTACGAGTACTTAAAGCATAATAAATCAAACGGGTAAGAGCTGGATTACCTCCCAATAAGTGCTTAATTTAAAGAATTTAGTTAGACTTTGTGGATAATTTAATTATGGTGGTTGAAAGCAGACTTCATCGTCAAAGCATGCACTACAATATTGAACATTGCCAACCTCATTTTCAATTCTTCAAGCTTGATGAGCACTTTTTCATCCTTGATGTTTCTAATGATTCCACCACTTCATTTCCTATGTGGGCAGCTTTCAAGAATTTTCACTTCTTCCTCCTCTACTTTTCCTTTCCTCAGTATGGGATGGCTTTTCAACTATGTTATATACTTGAAATTTCTCTTGCTTATCATCCACCCTCAAGGTCAGCTAGTCTTCTTCGAAGTCCATGACAACCCAACTTGTAGATAAGGAAGATAGCCTCAAGATTAGTGATACATCCTAGTATTCTTCTATGTCTAAGACAACAAAATTAGCTGAAAATATGAACTTACCCACTTTAATGAACACGTTCTCAACCACTCCTAAAAGGTGTTTAATTAAATTTACACTTGCCCCAAAATCACATGAACAATTAAACTTAGAGCTATTTCCTATTGAGTAAGGTATTTTGAAACTCTCTTGATCATTTAGTTTAGAAAGTAATTTGTGTTACAAGATAACATTGCACTCCTCATTTACCGTAATGGTCTTAAATTCATTAAACTTTCTTTTCATAGATAACATCTCATTTAGGAACTTTGCATAGCTTGGTATTTAAGATATGGTTTCAAGTAATGGGATGTTGATTTGAACCTTTCTATAAATATCCAAAAACTTTGCAAATTGTTCTTCGAGCTTTTCTTCTACAATCTTTGAGGAAATTGGACTATAAACACATATATATTGATAGTAGCGATTATCTTAACATGTAAATTGTTCAAATTCTAATTTGAAATTATTTTTGCTAATTGTTCAGATTGATCCACGTGCTCCTCATATTTGGAAAGTACTCTTTTATTCAATGTTGTCTCATTACTAGAATTTCTAGAAGTTAAACCCCACTTCACATAGTAATTGCCTGAACTCTTTTTCCTTTTAGAATTTTTTGAAGCCTTTGAGGGAATGTGATAGGTGGTGTATACTTCGAGTAGATAAAGCAAATTTGATTGATGGAGTGTCGATCTCATCATCCTCTATGTTGTGATAATTAAAACTTGTTCTTGTGGGTTCTTTTCTGTGTCGCTTGGTAGGGCACCCTATATTCAATTGGACAATGCAGCTACTATATGTCCCATTTGATTTTTCAAATTTTTAATAGCAGCCCCTTAAATTTATAAGTTCTTCTCAGTCTTCTACATAAAATTAAGTTGTTGCCTCAGCCATTTTGGAAAATGCTTCTTTCTATGAATTTTTCTTTTTTTACTGCTGAAAATACAGTGGTGCATTCTAATATGGTGCAGCCTGAAAAAATGTATATTACTCTTGGATAAGTTTGGGTGATTTCTCCTACCCATTTTGTATGTATTAGAATGGGAATTATTTTGTTGCCTTTGGTAATTCTACTTGTAATTTATATCTTCAACTGATTGAACAAATGGACTCCTCATATTACAACCCACACTTTCATGATTTCCTTCGCAATGGTTGCATGTCGACCCAACTGTTTGAATTTCATTCACTGTTTAATAAGTTGCCATAGCATCTACCTTTTTAGCTACATCTGTTAGCTGTGTTGAAATAGCTATTAGTGTCTCAACCTTGTGCATCCTCCAGCTTTCTTTTCAACGATCTTTCTGTTGGCCACATTGCATTAATATATGCTAGATCCTCCATGATTTCATATACCTAATCTACTGTCCATTTTGTGATTGACACATCATAGACAGAGTCAACATTAGCTCTATTTGTCAAATGTAGCCCAATGTAGAAGTACTGAATTGGAGCCATTTTTGCAAACCATTTTGTGGACATTGTCGAAGCAAACCTTAGTATATTTCCCATGCCTCTGAATCATATTCTAAATCAAGCTGAGAGAATGTAGTGATTTCATCCATCAACTTGGAAATCCTTTTGGTGGAAAATATTTGTTTAAAAATTTCTAGCTGAGACTATCCTAAGTAGTGATGTTGTGAAGTGGAAATGTGTTCAACCATTTTCTAGCTGAATCTCTCAAAGTTCATGAAAAGAATCCTGACCGAATTATATCAATGAAAATCCCTGAATATTTAATTCTTGTACACATATCCTAAAACCTTGAGATATGAGCGTTTGGATTTTCATAGCTTCCTTAAAGAATTGCAATCCATTATGGAGCATGTTTATCACATCTATCCTCAAATGGAAACTAGATTGCCCGAATGCCTTAAATCATATTCTGGATCGACTTTCTACCATTAGTGGAACGATGTATTCTCTTATCAGTCTCTCGTTTTTGTTACCCACAACTACAATTGAATGTGCAACATTTATATTCACCTCAATGGCCAACGGATTTTATATGTTTTCTACCATTAATTCTACTCACTATTTTTGGTTTGCATCTAACTGTTCTTTTATTCTTAACTTGAATGTTCGTTCGATTTTCAGATCAAATGGAGCAACTAATTAAAACTAATTAATTACAATAGTCACCGATGATAACGCTAAAAACTTAATTGTACGAAATCTTACAAGTGCACAGTATCATGATAAGTTAGTAATCATTCCCACGAATACTATATACTTAATTTAGTGCCAATTAATATTAATTCTAATTGAATAGAATTTTTTATATTATAAACTCTATATTAATTTATCTAATTAAAATAACATTCTAGTGAGTGAATTCAAGGTCTTTGTAAAATTAGATGAGATGGTTACTAAGATTTCGAATCCTCCTTATTCATTCATTTCAATAAAATTCAATATAATGAAAATATGCATGCATTCTTTTTTATCTATGCTCATAAGTTATTTAATAATCTCTCTCGAGTAAAATTAAATTTATCATCTCAATATCTACGAAAGATGTGAATATAAAAGCATACATTAAAATACGAACATCTATTGAAATCATGCAAAGTATAGATGTATATATCTATCTCCTGTCGGACCTCACAATGGTTGCTATAAGTGCTATCTATCCTATTGTCTCTATCAGTAACAATAAAATTCACAAATCAATCTAATTAGTGATCAATTAATTGAAAAACATTAAACACAATAATAATCATTCAAGAAGCCATGCATATAGAGTGTCAAAATATTGAATTCATATTAAAAACTTATGTTTGAATTGTAGAACTTCACCCAGATTATTGATAATTTGAAAAGAAGAAGATTAATCTTGAAATATTGGATCTCTTCAATGGTTTCTTGATGAATCTTCACTTGCGCCTCTTCTTCTTTGTACAAAAATGAAAATTGGATCTTCAATTGATTGATTTTTGTAATTGCCTCTTAATTCTCCCAAAATAATGATGAATTGGCATCTCTTTAATTACAATAATGAATGATAAATAATGTATGATAGATCCATTTTATGTCTTGCCCACGTTCTACATTATAAGTTTCGAAATTAATTCAAAAACTACGTCATATTTGGGTTCCAAAAGAGTTTGAAGTGAAAAAGGAAATTCAATACCCGTTTGGCGTTTAAATCCATGCACACGTCTGCTTGCATGTTCCTCTCATGATATCCAATTGAGACGATTCAAAATACGTTGAAAACATAACACAATGGGCTATAATTATTCTTGAAATAAAAATTTTCCAATTCGAATGTTTACTGTGACAAAATGAGTCTCAATCTGTGGCTGGGAAAATGGAGTGTAATTTATGCAATTGGAAATTGATTAGTGCAAATACTTTTACTATATTTCAATTTTTTTTGGCTCTTAATTGCATCCAATTGATATTATTTGACCTTGAATCATCATTTTGTTGCTCAAATCAAATATTGGATATTTGTACTTTGGTCCCCAAACTTTGGATTTCTTTCTTTTTCGCCCCCTTTTTGCTCATTTATTCCAATTTCACTTTCAATCATCGAGTTTTACCTAATAAGTGAAACATACAAGAAATTAGAAAATAATTAATCATAAGAACTCCTAAATAACTATATTTAAAAGCTCACATAAGTGCTCCTAAATGACTGCAAATACACTTATCAGTCGTAGTAAATGATCAAATGAGGCTTAGGAATGACTGTTGACATATGATTGATTTCATCTTTAATATTTTGATCATAACAAACAAGATTAATATTATTTATAACAATTAATTTTGAGTAATGATAATTCAATGTTAAAATTAATCAAATATTGCCAAAATCAACACATCATAAATCGAACTCGAAATAAAGATCAAAGTGAAAGTTAAGTATTCAAGTCAAATCATTCGAGACAAGAGTTTAAAAGATCAAAATCAAGACTATCAAATTGAGCTCATGAAGAAGGTCAAGATCGAAGTCAAATATTAAAACCAAATATCAAGAAAGATCAAGATTAAGAGTTTAAGAACCAAACATGAAAAAAACTTCGAAACAAGATCTATGACTTTCGAGATCACATGTAAATGTATAAAACTTCAAAAATCATTTTGTGCACGAAGGGTTATTTTCACATCACTTACATAAAATATTTTTGATCAAAAGTAAGATTGATCTTTCAAATTGATACTTGAACTTAGTTCATATCTTTTTATTAAAAAAAAGACACATCAGGTTGACCATCCGGACGTCCAGAGAAATCGGACCGTCCGATTGACAAAAAAACTTCTGTTAATTCGGACATTCAGATGGATGAACCGGACGTCTGATTAATCCCCAACGGTAATTTTTTTACCATTCTGACCGTAACGACTAGTTGGTCATCCGGATGAGTGGCGAACGTCTGGATGGTCATACAGTTGGGCAGAATTTATTGCATTTTGATTGTTATAAATACCACTTCACTTTATATTCATTACAACAACTAGAAGAATGATTTCTTGAAAAATATATTTGAAAAATCCTCTTTGAGCTTACATTTTCACATTCATTTTATTTANGGCTTTTGGACTGCTATAAATACCGTTTAACTATGCATTCATGAAAAACTGTAAGAATGTTTTCTTGAGAAATATGTTTGAAAAATCCTCTTTGAGCTTACATTTTCACATTCATTTTATTTATTTTTTAATAGCAAAAACTTTAATTGTTGAATCAAACATCTTGAATCATTTCTCTCATCAAAAATTTTCATCTTTCTTTTGTACTTAATTTACTTATATCAATTTTAAAAGAAAAATATATTTTTGAAGAAGATCTTTACATTTATTTTGCATAAATGTCTCTATTTCATCATATTTAAAACTATGATTGCTTTAATCAAACTTGTAAAATCATCATATTCATCAAAGTTTTTAATTTCTCTCTTAGTACTTAATTTATCACAAATTATTCTTTGAAAGAGAGATATTTTCTTTGAAGAATATTTTTGCACTTACATTGCATAAAATTTTATTCTTCTTCATATTGAAACTTTGATTGATTGAACTAAACTTATAAAATCATCATATTCATCAAGTTTCTCATTTCTCTCTAAATACTTAATTTATCAAGAAAGGTATTCCATTGTAAAATCAATTTGATAAAGTGTGGGTCGTGTTGAAGTCCCTTAAAGATCAACATTGTATAAAGATCGGTGCTCCTTACTGTAAGTCACTGTGTGGGTCATATTAAGGTCGTGAAAGCTCAATAATGGGTCATGTTGAGGTCCCGTAAATCTCAGTATTGTATAAGGATCGATTCTCCTTATTTGTAAATCACCGGAAGCGTTATAAAGGGTTGAATTGCACCATAGATCAATCAACATAGTGAAAAGGCCTTGCTCGTGTCGGAGAGTTTGGTAACGGATGACGTAGATCATTGCTTTGGATTGAACTTCTACAATTATATCGTTTGCATCATCTCTCTCTTTTGCTAATCGTTTTTATATTTGTGTTTATTATTTGAATTAATTTATTTAGTCTTTACTTGTTTGAATTTAGATTAATTCTTCAAAAAAGGTTTAGAAACCAATTCACCCCCTCTTGGTTAGTTATTCTTGGGCTATCAATTGGTATCAAAGTAAGGTGCTCAATTTTAAAGATTTTACAATTTTGAGTAATGACTAACCATATTTTTCAAAATCTTGAAGGGCATTCTACAAATCGTCCTCCTTTCTTTAATAGTACTCATTTTAACTATTAGAAGACTAGAATGACAATATTTATTCAA
>CAIGRN010154640.1:0-11417 GCA_903798345.1 Fraxinus anomala
TTTGATAATGAAATGCACCGATATTTATGTTTTGTTTTTAAATAGATTTCTATGAACATAATATGTGGAACTATTCTAAGAATATTTTTAGGAATAAGTTATGTTTAAAAGTAGTTATGTGTTATAGAAATTAACTTACAAGACACCATTTAGCACAAAAGAAAGTGTTAGTGATTTAGTGTTGCTGTTTTTTTCTAAATTTTCAGCTTCTGCCCTGGAATTCAAAAATTCATAACTCAATTGTTACTTGAAATTTGTCAACAAAATCAATTGCGTTTGATAGACTCAGAGGTTAGCTACTGAATAAACTTGGAATCACATCAATCCGATGTCGGTAGAATTTTATATGTCCCCTAAAGTAAACTACATTGGGTAGTGTTGCTGTTTTCAGCTTCTGCCCTTGACTTTAAAAATTCGCAACTCAATCGTTACTTAGAATTTTAGGACAAAACTAGTGGCATTTGATAACCTCATGGATTAGCTACTGAATAAAGTTGAAATAATGTCGATCCGATTTCTGTAAAATTTTGTATGACATTTTAAGTAAACTGCACTGGGTTACCTTCTAAACCGAGTCGCTATGGGGTTTTGAAAAATATTTTAATACCTCACATGTTGCCGACGAAAGTTGATTTTTGGATATGTCATAATATAAAGAATTTTTTACTTTACTATAAAATTTCATGAAGTTTTGGGGTTTGCAAACTAATTTATTTTTGAAATTGCCACTGAGATAGAAAATAAAAGCAGCAACATTTATTTTTCATTTCACGTCAATAATGTGACTTTATTTCTAAGAAGTTATTAGATAATCCCTTAATATGAAATGACGTTATTTAGAATTAATTAATTCTTAAAATAAAATCTTAAGTTAAATTTTTATGCTTTCCGCTAAAATTATATAAAAATAAAAGCAGCAACATTTATTTTTCATTTCACGTCAATAATGTGACTTTATTCCTAAGAAATTATTAGATAATCCCTTAATACGAAAGGATGTGATTTGGAATTAAATAATTCTTGAAATAAATTCTTAAGTTATTTTCTTATGCTTTTCGCTAAAAGTATAGTTAATTATTTAATTAAGTCTACTACGGGTAAAGTAAAGTTAATCTAGTGACATTTTGATCGATGCGGGTCGGGCCTTTACAACTATGGTAGGCATGATCAACATGTTCTTATAAGGTAATGTAACTGGTAGAAACTCAAGTAGTAGCCATAAAAAATATACTCCATTGTTAACCTCAAATTCGGCACATAAGTTTGAGGTTGCTAGTGACGATGGAAATACATTCGGAACGAAAGACCTAGATGGGATAACTCCACATGATGATGCACTGGTTATCTTTACCATCATAGACAATCTTGATGTTAGGAGTATACTAGTAGACAGTTGTAGTAAAGTCGATGAGGTATCTTATGAATCCTTTACCAAATGAACTTGCCTCAAGGCCTCTTGCAGCATGTAATAACCCCGTTCCAAGGGTTCAAAGATAGCGCACTCAACTTGGAGGGCATTATCAAGTTCCATGTTACCCTATACATAGAATCCCAAAAGATTATAAATATGGTCTCTTTCTAGGTCGTACAGACTCCCATGGCATATAACGCGATCTTCAACTGCCTTTCCTCAATGATGTTAGAGCCTATCATTTTGCAATGAAGTTCCTGACTATTTGTAAAGAAGTATGTTATAATTAGGGGGTGACCCAAATTTTATTTTGAAGGTGATTGAGAATTCTAGTTAAGGTTGATATTAAGAATAAATCTATTTCTTAGAATGATTTTGGAATCCTTGTTCGAAATCTATTTAGCAAGTTCTAGTTGAATATCTATTTGGAAGCCCAATTGGAAGTTGAAATTTTTGTTAGACTTGAAGAGATCAAGATATGGACCATGGAGGATTTTTTGTAGCAATTATACTCGCCTAGCACTCGACTGAACACTCGAGCGTCGGGGTAGCGCTCGAGCGCTATATTCATCTAGCCAAGACCCTTTTTGCGTTTTGACACGTTTTGAGCATTCCTTTTCATCTATAACTCTACTTTTAGGGTTTGAAACATTCCCTATATATATTTAGCTCTTCATTGTATTTTATATTAAGTTAGACAAATTATAAACACAAAGACATTATATTCTTTCTCCATATTTTAGTGAAATCTCCATACTATTTTTCACCTATTATCAAAACAAAATGGTATCGAAATTATCCGATATTTTCTTCATTATTTATAACAAAATTGTATCACATACAGGGCTTAATTCATAGGGATATTTTTTGATTTGGGATAGCAACCATGAAGTATGATATTCCGCTTTTGGATCATGCAGAAAATTTTCATTGTAGTAGATAAAAATGCGAGCAATACTCGCTCAGATATATTTGGGCGATATGTTGTTGAAATTTGACAAGATGCCTATAACTTGGAATCAAAAGGAGAAATAATGTAGGGATTGGAAGGCCCTATCACAAATTTATCTTCATTTTCCGAATAACATTCTTCATGACGTTGTGAAGGAGAAGTCAGTAGCTGTGTTATGATTAAGATTGGAGCAATTGTGCATGACGAAAAGTCTTACTAGCAAATTGCACTTGAAGCAACGTCTTTATTCTCATTGTATGACAGAAGATATATCTATTGAAGATCACCTAGCTGTGGTTAAGAAAATCGTTAGTGATCTTGAAACCTTGGAGGTTAAATTAAATATGATAAAGAAGATTTGGATTTTCTTATGTTTGTTGCCCATTTCATAAATGTTATTTACAGACACGATACTACATAGTCATGATATTCTTACCATTGAAGATACTTATGATGCTCTTTATTCAAAGGAGAAGATGAAGCATCTCGTTCAAAGTGAGGCTCATTGAGATGACCTTATTGTTGATGGTAGTTCTGGCAGGGGCAAATTGAGGTCTAACTTCACAAATAAAATTTGTAATTATTGTAAAAGGAAGGGGCACTTGGTTAAGGATTTCTATAAGTTGCAGAATAAAGAAAAATTGGCTGCAGTTAATCAGAAAGAAAAGCAATTAGATACTTTGGATGAAACCAATGTTGGAGAAACGTTTCACAATGATGGAGATCTTTTGATAATTTCTAACAACGATTTCAAACCTGAAGAGGATTGAATTTTTGATACAACTTATACTTTTCATATGTGTCCCAATCGAGATTCGTTTACAACATATGAAGAAATTTTCAAAAGTGTTGTTGTGACTGGTAGTAATACACCTTGTCGGCTTGCTGGTATATGAAGGTCAGAATTAAGTTGATTGATGGAAGTGCCAGAACACTTGATGTAGTGCGGCATGTTCCTGACTTGAAGAAAATCATTATCTCCTAAAGCACTTTTGACTTAAGATGGTACAAATTCATTGATGAAGGTGGAGTCTTAAAGGTTTTTAGAGGTCCTCATATTATGTTGTAGGGACGAAAAGTCTCAATTATATGTCTTGCAATGTTCCATAGAATCTTTGAAAGTCAATCATCATAATTTTGGAACTCAGGTAGATTGTGAGTTTGGTTCAGTATCGTCGAAGTTTTGGGGTCTATCTTTATGATTATGTTTAAGTCAAGTTCGAAAGTTATGGATAATTTCATTTTACCACCATTATTAGTTGTGCCATTGCATTCAATTTCTAGAAACAGATCCATTTTTTAGAATATGCCTCTATGTAGGTACAAAGATGCTGATTTAATTAATTCTACTTTGTTGTTGGTTGAAGGTGATGATTCTAGCAAAGATCCTTGAGTTGAAGCATTTCGTGGTGATTCTATTATAGGGCTTGTTTCAGCCTTGTTTTGTGATTGTTAATCATGGGCTCGTGATTTGAGCAACTTTTATGTCCAAGGGTGTTCTTGAAATTTTGGTTACTCAAGTTTTTAGAGTTTGAACCCATTTAGATTTTGTGGTAGAAGCGGATAATATTTTCAAGTCAGGAAATTTTGATCGAGAAGTTCGTTTACGTTTTTTGATGAAGAGTTGAAGTTCATTTCTTGTAGTGGAGTTTGTCTCCAGTGGATTTTTTTTAAATTTACTCATTGCAGTGGAATTTGTGTTAAGGTGAAGTTTGTAAGAATTAGAATATGACCCGAGTTCTATTTCAAAGATGATTGGAAATTCTAATTAAGGTCGATATTATAAGGAATTCTATTTGTTGGAATGATTTTGGAATCCTATTTGAAGTCTTTTTTATTCTATTTAGTTGAAATTTGTGTTGGATTTGAAGATATCAAGATATGAACAAGGACTTTTCGATGCAATTGTGCTCACTAGGGCTCAACTGGAGCTTGAGCGACTAAAACAATGAACTTGGCACCCGCCAGGCGCTCAAGAGCCATGTTCATTCGGCCAGGCTCGTTTTCACGTTTTGACGCGTTTTGAGCGTTCCTTTCTATCTTTAACTCTACTTTTAAGATTTGAAACATCCCCCATATGTATGTATGTGTGTGTGTGTGTGTATATATATATATATATAACTTTCATTGTATTTTAGAATAAGTTAGACAAATTATAAACACAAAATTATTGTATTCTTTTTTCATATTTTAGTGAAATTTCTATTCCTCTACCAATTATTTTATTCTTGAGTTTTTGATCAATTAATTCATATTGTGTCACTATTTCTCGCCTATTATCACAACAAATTGGTATCGAAATTATCCGGTATTTTCTTTGTTACTTATAAAAAGGTCTTATTCGGAAATGAAACTACATCTAGATAATGTTATATGACAATGTTAGATATGATAGATTCAATGTCTAGTTGGTTGTGCTTGACCTTGACTTCAACATTGGAGAGAGGATATCTTCCATTGACGAGCTCAATGTCATCTTTATTAGAGAAGGCAAAATTGTTACTATATGTAGAACCATGGAAATCCCATTTAGGGAAGAACTCATTAGTTGTCTCATAAGATATTTAAACTATTCGCGTTGGATGTTGAGGATATAATACGGATTAGCTGAGATGTTGCAGTCCATATGCTAAACTCTTGTCAAAGCTGTTAAACAGAAGATATAATAGTTTACGCTAGAGAAACCTGAGGCCATTCAAAAGAAGGTGTATTAACCTGAATAATTATGGCAAGCTTCATTCGAGAGGTCCAAAACTCGAACTCGTTGGCCAACATTGATGTCATAAAAAGGCCAACGATAAGATGCGAGTATCCAAAAGATAGCCATTCTCTACCTGACATTGATGGTCTAGTATGCTCGACCTCTACACACAAGTTTACAATTTTCTCAATGCTTTTTCCAATTATCACCAGATCTGAGTGGCTGATGAGGATTAGGAAATGATATTTTTCATGATAAATAGAGATATTGATAACTATAAGGCCATGCCTGAAATGCTAAAGTGACCTATTAGAGGCTGGTCAATAATGTCTTTGCTGACTTGATTAGTATGAACATTGAAGCCTATATCGATGGCATAGTTGTCAAGAACAATCAAGTCGTTCCATATTTTCGATCTTGAGCAAATATTCAACACCTTTGGCAGTATCATATGAAGTTAAGCCTTGCCAAGTGTACCTTCAGGGTAGCATCAGGTAAATTCTTGGGTTTTAAGCGCATGTAGATGAATCGAGGCTAACAAACAAAATTAAGGCCTCACAAGTATGGAACACCCAAGAAAATGAAAGTAGTATCTCTTTATCCATTTAAGGGACGAAAGGATACATGCCTTTGGTGTCCCATCTGATCAAGAGTTGGGGGTCTCATAATCATTGGCCGATAGGTTTTTCTCTCATGTGTTTTTTTGTTCATAATATTCCGGTGTCTTCTACACGCAAATCCATTCTGAACTTGATGGTTAAACCCTATTTCGGTGACGATACTGTAGAGAATGTCTGAGGAAAAAAGCTCAACATCAGGATATGATTTAACGCCAAACAACTCTCATTCTTATTTCTTTGTCAATAGAAAAATTAAAAATCAAAAGACTATCTTATTCAAAACTACAACTACAACATCCTTTCTCTTTCACTTCTCATTTTGGAACTTTCTGTTCATGTGGAGATCAATGTAGAGCAAACCAATGCTTCAACAAATTCGATAATGCTTTACAATTATAGCTTCTATACTTATTTGTTTTCTTGGAAATCATCCTTAGATAAAGAAAAAAACAAGGATTCTAATCCACTCCATCATTTTGTAATATTCTCCTCGAAAAAGAAAATTGTGGGGAAAAGATACCGTAATAGATCCAACTACCCGTCTTCTTGTAGTTGGATTACCAAGTCTTTGGAATTCTCCAAAATCTACTTAGGATTTTGAACTGGAAGCATTAATAGAATGGTCTAGAGATATACATGTGGAGTAACAGCTCCAGCCATTTCATGTCCAGGTATGCTACTTACAGGTTTTACACGTTCTTCAAAGTCCTTGGGGAGCATGTTGACTTCAATTGGAAAAGGACCATTAAAGGCTTAAGGAGTGGTTGGACACCCTTGTCTTAATGAAACTTGTGCATGGGGATGTCCTAGTTCTTCACTTGGCAATGTCAAATCATGTAGTAAGTTCAATGTTGGTTAAGGAGATCGATGAATATCAACAACTTATCTATTATGTGAGTAAGGTACTATTTGTTATGAATCAAAATACACTTTAGTGAAACAAGTAGCATTAGCCCTAGTTATCAATGTTAAAAAACTCAGGCCATAATTTTAGGCCCATACTATAAAAAAGGTTGCTATAATAGGCAATCAAGTTGAGAGAGTTTGACATAGAGTTCAAATTCTAACTTATCAACAAAATTTAGGCTTTGATAGACTTTTGCTGCATATAACATTTGTTATGAATGAAGCAAGATAATTACAAGATGAAATAAACCAATCACAAAAAAAAAAAAATACCAGGACTTTACGTGGAAAGCCCAAGATGGGAAAAACTACGGGCATAAGAGGAGAATTTACTAAATCAAAAAACTAAAATTGTTTAACAAGATTTGATGCACTCAATCTAAATCTAACAATTCCTCTCAAGTTTCTCTACATTATGAAGAGCATATAAGTCATGGGATATATATATGATCTTAATTGTAGTGTTTTGGATGAATTACAATTCAAGAAATTGAAGCAGAATCGCAACAGGATTCTACCCAGATAACATAGCCGCTCGAGCAGTAGCCTCGCGGTGAGTGAGCAGCACAGGCAGCGCTCTTGAGCTGCCTCCATGGCGCTTGGGCACTGAGTTTTAGGTCATATTTGTTGTTTTCCTCCGCCATGGTGCATAGGCATTGCGATCCCAGGGTTTAGGCTCTCTATCTCTGTCAAAAACTCCAACTTATCCTAAGTCCTTCCAATCAAACACCAAATCCTATTCAACCAAACAATTTCCAATAGAATTTGGGTTACACTACAACAAATTTCTACATTGACACAAATTTGAAATACAAGGAATTAGTCTTCACTCTTCAACAAGCAATTTTCTATCTCTTCTACAAGCTCCTTAAGGGCTAATTCAAACAATGAATACCAACCAAGTCCAAGCAATGCTCAAACTTGGCAACATGGAGTGTTTTTGTCAACATATCAACGGGATTGTCTTTGGCATCGACCTTACTCACTACAATATCACCAAGAACAATTACATCACGTACAAAATGGTACCTAATATCAATGTGATTTGTCCTCTCATGAAACATCTGATCTTTAGTTAAAAAATAAAAACACTCTGATTATCACAATACATTGAAAAAATCTGCAAGTTTTTATTGAGTTCACCAAACAAACCCCTCAACCACATAGCTTTCTTACAAGCTTCTGTAATAGCTATATACCTTGCCTCAGTAGTAGATAATGCCATTGTATTCTACAATGTAGCCTTCCAACTGATAGCACGACCTCCAATGGTAAACACATACCTCGTAAGCGATCTTCTTTTATCAAGATATCTTACATAGTTTGATTCAACTTACCCTATGACTCCTTCTAAATTTCTTTCGAAATGCAAGCAAGCATTTGTAGAGCCACGTAAGTATCTAAATATCCACTATACTTCTTTCCAATGTTTCTTACTAGGAAGAGATCTTCTTTTATCGAGATATCTCATAAATGTCCATTTGTAGGCCATAAAGAGATGTTTTCAATTTACACACATAGTCTTCATTTCCAAGTATCTATGAAACCTTCGACTGTTGAATATAGATGTCCTCTTCAAGTTCTCCATGTAAGAATGTTGTTTTCACATCCAACTGCTCAAACTCCAAATCATATTTAGCAACTATACCAAGCAAAGCTCTAATGGAGCTATGCTTCAACATTGGAGAAAACACATCTGTGAAGTCTATACCTAGAATTAGACTATATCCTTTATCTACAAGTCTTGCCTTATATCTGACATCTTCAAACCCTAATGTACCTTTATTTTTCAAACACCCATTTACAACGATCAACATTATTTTCTTTAGGTAATTTTACCAAGTCCCACTTGCTATTTTTATGTGGTAACTGCATCTTTTCGTACATAGCAATCATCTATCTACAAAGATCATTTCAACCAACTGCTTTTTAGTATATTGCAGGCTCCTAACTGGAATTAATATTTTCAGCCACATTCAATGTATATCCTACCAATTCAGCCTCAGCATACCTTTGTGGAGGTTTAATCGCCCTTACAGATCAATCCTTAGCACTAGAATATTTTGATGTTGCTGGTAGTGGTGAAGCGGTACTCTTATTCTCTTTTAAACTAGACCGAGCAGTAGATTATGATTTAGATCCCAAATCAGTTTTCAACTCCACCTGAGTGCTTAGTTCTATCTAAGTCTCACTAGAATCCTTTTGAGGTAAATTTTGAACCATAGTAAGTTAATCAAACACTACATTTGTGTTGATCACCACCTTACAAGTTTTTGGACACTAAAGCTTATATCATTTCATATCGGATTTATAACTAAGAAAGATAGACTTTCTAAACATTGGTTCCAACTTTCCATTATCCACATGAGCATAAGAAGGCACCCAAAATATTTTCAAATCTGTGTAAATTGGAGGGTTACCAGACCATTTTCAGGAGTCTTTTTTCAATAGAAATTAAGGGTGAACGTTTGTTAATGAAACAAGCCGTAGAAGCAGTTTCAGCCCAAAATATCTTTGGCAATTTAGAATTAGAAAGCATACATTGGACATTTTCCATCAATGTACTATTCATCATTTTTACCACACCAATTTTTCGTGGAGTATGATACANCGTAGAAGCAGTTTCAGCCCAAAATATCTTTGGCAATTTAGAATTAGAAAGCATACATTGGACATTTTCCATCAATGTACTATTCATCATTTTTACCACACCAATTTTTCGTGGAGTATGATACACTATCAAGTGCCCTAAAATCCTTTCTACTTTATAGAAGTCAATGAATTTATTTGAACATAACTCCAAACCATTATCTATGTGGAGATGTCTTACATACCTTATAGTCTGCTTCTCAATCACTCTCTTCCATTCCTTGATGGTTGCAAACACATCACTCTTCCGCTTCAAGAAGAAACTCTATAATTTTTTGGAGAAATAATCAATTATTGTTAACAAACAATAAGCACCTCGTCTTGAAGGTACCTTTGTCGGTCCCCAGAGATCCGAATGGATTTAATCAAGTGTTCCATTCAATCTATGACTCCCTTAAATGAATATAACCCTTTTCTGCTTTCCAAAAATACAATGCTCATAGAACTTCAATTTACTTGTACTCTTCCCATCAAGAAGTCTTCTTCTGCTCAATTCAGCTATTCTTTGATCACTCATATGCCCTAAACGCATATGCCATAATTTGCTAACTTTTTCACCTCCCAAGGAAGAAGTGGTGCTCAAGGATATGATATTCCTTTTCAAGTCTGGAACATGCCTCACATCTACAAGTGTCTTGATAGCCCCATCGAACATTCTAATCCTGACTAATCCAAGTCTAGCTAATTTGCAATATGCGATATTTCTCATCATCACAGTACCTCTCAAAACCACTTCATATGCAGTAAACTAGTCTTTATTGGGACACATATGGAATGTACAAGATAAATCAAGAACCCAATCTACACAAGGATTAGAACTACCCTCAGAAATTGCTAGTAGTTCTCCTTCACTTCGGGTATCTCCAGCAATACTGACTTTTATTGTATCTGCAGGTTGTCTTCTTTTTCTTTATTTGCAGCCATCCTCAGGTTCTTTAATTTATGGCAGTCAACTCTAATATGTCATTTCTTTTTACAAAAGTGTCATGTCTTCTCTTTATGTTGAGACTTCGATCTGCCTTTTATATTACCATAAAATTCCTATCTTGGTTTCTTCTACGAATAACCGAACCCTCTTCTTGGCCCTTAGATCATCCTACAAGATGTTTTATCTTCTTATTTGATAGTAAAGCGCCATAGACCTCATCTACAGTGAGAGTATCCCGACTATAAGGAATATTATCTTTAAATGTCATATATGGAGCCGACAGTGGACACGAAAATATTAATGCAAGATCTTCCTCAACATATATCACTTCCATTGTCTCAAGATCAACTACAATTTCATTAAAAACTACCATGTGATCTTCAATAAATGTACATTCGCACACACGGTGAGAAAACTAGCGCTGCTTCAAGTGTAACTTACTAGTTAAACTCTTTGTCATACAAATTTGTTCCAATTTCAACAACAGTGCAGCAACAATTTTCTCCTTAAGAACATCCTATAAAATATTATTTGATAGATGGAGATGAATTTGTGACAAGGCTTTCTGATCCTTACTCTACTTTTCTTCTTTCGTCCAAGTATAAGGCATTTTATCAAACCCTAGTAGGGCATCATCCAAATTCATTTGCATGAGCACGGCTCGTATCTTCACCAGCCATAGTGAAAACCTCGTGTTGCAATCCAATAAAGGAATATCATATTTCATTGCTACTATGTGGAAAAACAACCTCGCTTTGATACCAGTTTGTTACGAATGAAGCAAGATATTTACAAGATGAAATAAACTAGTCACAAACAAGAACAGTAAGACTTTAAGTGAAAAAACCACAGATAGAAGAGGAGAATTTACTAAATCAAGAAACTAAAATTGTTTTACAAGATTTGATACTCTCAATCTAAATCTAACAATTCCTCTCAAATTTCTATTGCTCTTTCAATGTTTTCTATATTACTAAGAGTATACAAGTCATGGGATATATAGATGGATTACAATTTAAGGAATAGAAGCAGAATCGCAACAAGACTTTGCCCAGATAATACTGCTGCTCGAGTGGCAGCCTCGCGATGAGCGAGTGATGCAAAGCGTTGCCTCCATGGCACTTGTGCATTGATTATCGGGTCATATTTGCTGTTTTCCTTCATTATGAGAACCTAGGCGTCGTGATACGAGCGCCTGGGTGCTCTATCTTTGTCCAAAACTCCAAAACCAAGTTTTAAACTTATCCAAA
>CAIGRN010154675.1:0-39513 GCA_903798345.1 Fraxinus anomala
AAAAAAAAAAAAAATTAAACAAATAGTGCGTCGGGCACGTGTAGACACACACATACCACGAACACCATCAATACGAACACAAGATGGCACGCAATGAATTGCATGCACGTAACATATTTATATAAAGTCAAATAGTTATAATTAATGCACCCTCCAAAGTTGGCACACTTTCTGTTTGGAAAAAAAAGGATCTGCCTTTTTCAGTTTTTTGAGCATTTCGTGTGGATATAAAGTAAGGAACTTTTTCGACACTCTGTTTTTTTTTTTTTNCGTAACATATTTATATAAAGTCAAATAGTTATAATTAATGCACCCTCCAAAGTTGGCACACTTTCTGTTTGGAAAAAAAAGGATCTGCCTTTTTCAGTTTTTTGAGCATTTCGTGTGGATATAAAGTAAGGAACTTTTTCGACACTCTTTTTTTTTTTTTTTCTGTTTTTTCTTTGTTAGTTTGGAAAGCCAAAACTAAAAACTTTTTGATATTAAACTATTTTTTTCCTTTAATATATCTGAAGTATCAAAATTAATCACAAATCCGTGCTGAGTTACGAAAGCTTTATCGGAACAATGCAAAAGTAGTGCAAATGTTCAAAATTACTTAGGGTCCTTTTGGTTGGTAGGCAGATGTTGAAAGGAATTCTGATTCCATATTAGTAGTAAAATAAAAACTCACCAAATCCATAGGAATTCGTTTTCCATGAAAACAAAGAAAATTCATCTTAAAGCGGTTGTGCCTTGGAATTCGATTTCCATTTCCACGTTGAAATCAAACGGTCAAAGTGGAATTCGTTTTTCTCAGACGTGACATTTTTCATAGAATTCGTTCCAATCAAACATGACCTTACATTTTAAAATTTTCAAATTTTTGCGAACCATATACTGTAGTGTACTTTCATATGAAAAAAAACGATTTTCAAATCCATAACCTGTACTTTGAATTACGAAATTTTTTTCCAGAACAATGCAAAAGTCGTACGAATCATATAAAAAACTAATTTTATACTTTAAAATGATATTTGAAAATGGATTATCAATTACCTTCAAGAAATTAGTTCATCTAAAAACTTTAAAATTCCATTGTATCAAAACAATTATATCAGAGTTGAAAGATCGATCTCTCCTTTAAAACTATTAGCTTTTTATATCATATTTCCAACCGTATCCAAATAATGTAATACTTACGATTCTTCAATTTCATGTTCTGTATTAAATGTTACATAACCCAATAGTATGATAAATAATATTTTAATCAATTTAATGGAATTTATTCAACTCACTAAACATTTTCTTTACCACTTTGAGTGATTCAAATATAATAGGAGTAATTAAAGGGAAGGGTTGCTGTTGAAGCTATTGTATGACGTACAAATGGTTGCATGAACCATGCATCGAAACCCATCCAAGTGATCCGGGTTGGCCCGAATGGTTGACCCGTGAATGATCTCAACTTGTCCATTTTCAATGCACATTTAGGCTTAAATATATTCTTAGTATGGAGTGGGTCATGCTTTTTGATGAACTTTCGAGAAAATTGCACTATTGATCCCCAAACTATTACCCTACTAGAAGTTTGATCTCAATATGTATAAAGGAGCAAATTGTTTCCCGATCTTGATTTCATTGTAATTGTAGAATAAGTTCTTGACTGATTGAAACCGTCCAAAAGTATATTGAGCCCCTATTTGGTGTAGTTAAAAATACTCAGCAAGTTTTGATACAAATCGATAAAATGTACGATTGAGAAGTTAATAAAAGTTGTGAATATCATTAAAATGTGTGATTAAAATTAATTGTTGATTTTGACTTGAATTTTTTATGCTATGCCAAAGCGCGGGCTAACAAATTACGCTAGGAAAACAATGTTGCTATTTTCCCAAAATTTTCTTGATCCACTGGCCAAGTGCATGTGTAGAAAAATCATATTATTACATGTGCAAGAATTTGGACAATTTTTGTTATTGACAACTGATTATGTAACAAAACAGAAAGTTAGAGACCCTTTTTTTTTTTTTTTTTCAAAAACCATGAACTAACTTACTATTTGAACAATACATTAAGAACCAATAGTGCAATCTTATTGAAATTTTTAATCCATTTGCTAAGTTTCCATACTATTTATTTTTTTCTTAAGTGTCACATTTCATATATTCCTTTCTATATATAGTGTCACTTCCTTAACATTCTCGCATATTTCAATCAATTCTTATACTCTCTCTCTAAAGGTTGGAAACATTAGAGAAAGAGATGGATGCACTGCCACCTTCTCACGGCGGAAACAGCCCCTTCAAGGCAGCGATACTAACTTTAGTGATGGCAGTGTTCGCCGGATATCTCTTGATATGTGTCATGATGCCTACAAGTCTTTATAGACAAACTTGGTTGCCGGATATTCGACTAAAATCGAGCCCCACCTATTTTGGAGCATCTGGTATGTATTGCAAGTTCGGTGAGAAAAAATAAACACTATCGAACAGTTTAATAAAAAAAAAAAAATTTAATTTTTACATTATAAGAGAATGGTCAGGTACGTTTATATGAATAAAATAGGTAGACACTCGTATACATGCTCAAATATAATACAACCATTTGTATATAGTTGATCTAGATGAGGAGGATTGCACTAGGTTGAGTAATTACATTTAAAATTCATTTTTTCAGACATTCTAAAAAATAAAATAAAAATCATTTTTTTCAAAAAATTTTCTAAAAAAAATATACATCAATCAGACTTTAAATATATGGTCAACAAATTTTAAGCAATTATTTTTGTAGTACATTACAAAATAAGAAGCAAAAGAAACATATTATTTTTCTTCATTTACTCCCATCAATATTATTTATACTAATTGTCATTTGCGTTTACAGGAGTAACAATTTTGATCTTCATGTTCCCTATCCTATTCATGGCTGTCATGGGCTGTGTATATCTCCATTTAGCAAAGAAATCAGGGGATGATCACTTAAAAGGGTACGTAAACCATCAAATAATAATGTCACGTTTGGTTGAAGCGTCAGATATGTTGAAAAAATTCTTTACCATCATAATGATCGTTCACGTTGGATCATCAAGAATTATTAAACCAAAACGGAAGCGTACTTAAATCAGACATAATTAATGCAATGAATGAATCATGCGGTTTTAGTCTTTCAGATCAACACGTTGTAACACGTTGTTCATTTGTTTCTCTCTAAAGATGGGAATCAGAACAGAATGAACAAAAACGTGTGATCCAGGGACCATATATATATACTAACGGCATATTGACCTAATTCGACCAATCATGAAATTAGGAACATGTTTGATCTCTACACATAAATGCCCATAGCCTATAATATCGAAATCTTATTATATCACTTTAAACGTGCTTAACTAAAATTGATAGTCTTTAATTTAATACACAATATTTCACATATAAGCTTACATGTTCGATTAAAATCCTTACAAGATAATGTTAAATCGTATGAAAAAGAAAAAGAAGTTTTATTATATATGTCATGTCTAATATTTTCTACCCAGAGCGAACCCCGAATTAAGAAAGTGGGCTTGGCTACCTAATGTTTGGGCCAAATCTTTGTTTTATTGTCATTTTGCTTCATAAAATTAGCTGAAAAAATGTCTCATTTGGTAGGGATTTTGAAAAGTCAAAGCTGATTTTAAGATTAAAGAGTTTTTTTAAAACATATTTGAATCATTTTTTAAAAATACTTCGTCTCGTGGAAGAGCTTTTAAGGAAAATTAGCGTAAAATAGCTTTCTCAAAAAACTCTTATACAAAAAGATCTCGCTGCTTTGCCAAATGAGCCCTTAGGCTATCTCAGAAGTCGGAATTACTAAATTTTAGTAACTCTAAAATATAGTCCTAGTACACCATTAATCATATTTGGTACATACTATTACACTATTCCAAATATAAACAAGATTTTAACTTTTTTTATACTATGATTGCTGCTCGATCTTCCTTACTAAACGTTTTATAAAATTTTACCATCTAATCATTATAAACATGTTCGGAAGCCGATAGGCAGTACTGAACTGTATTATATATCACTTTTAATTTTGAATCATGAACTGCAGGAATGGAAAGCATAGATTGGCTATATGGAGAAGGCCTATAATAATGAAAGGACTTGGAGTGGTTTCAAGGATTGAACTGGCTTTCTTTCTCATGTTCATAGCACTTCTTGTTTGGTCTTTTGCTACCTATTTGCGTATTGGCTTTGCTACTATCACACCCCAATCAGCTGCAAAGAGTGGGGAGAAAGTGTAGGCAATTTTTATTTTTTTTACAAAAAATTAAACTGTTCATGCAATTTTTTTTTTTTACAGAAAATTAAACTGTTCATTTCGACTTTTTTTTTTTCAATCACGTTTAGTAATAACTGGACACGGTGGTGAAAAAGAATTTGTAGAGACAATTTCAAATTTAAGTTTTCGAAGGAGTCTACTTGACAATATTATTTATTGAAGTCACACTGTCACACTTCTATGAACACTTTACGTGCTGGGCATTTGATGAAAAAAAAAAAAAAACATAATTTGCGTATATTATGAAAAGTTCGATGTAACCCTGATGGAGAATTATGTCAGGTGGGAGGTGAAGTTGGAGACTGCGGCTCTCCGACTAGGTCTGATCGGTAACCTGTGTCTGAGTTTTCTCTTCTTTCCCGTGACTCGTGGCTCATCGTTACTACCACTTTTTGGTCTCACCTCCGAGGCTAGTGTCAAGTATCATATTTGGCTAGGACATATTGTCATGACTCTCTTCACTGCACATGGTTTATGCTACATTATCTATTGGGCTGTCACACATAATATATCAGCGGTAATTTATTAATTACAATCAAGAATCCTGTTTATTCTTATTCTTGAAATTAATTAATTTGCAATTTTAATTATGTGAATTTTTATTTTTATTTTTTTGCAAATTCAGATGCTGAAATGGGATAATACAGGAGTTGCCAATGTGGCTGGAGAGTTGGCTTTACTATTTGGATTAGTGTTATGGGCTACAACATACCCTAAGATAAGGAGAAAAATGTTTGAGCTCTTCTTTTACACTCATCATTTATACATTCTCTTCATCTTCTTCTTTGTGCTTCATGTTGGCATTAGTTATGCCTTCATTATGCTTCCTGGTTTCTACCTTTTCGTGATTGATCGATACCTGAGATTCTTACAATCTCGGCAACATGCACGCTTAGTCTCTGCCCGTATTTTGCCTTGTGAGACGATTGAGCTCAACTTCTCAAAAAGCAGAGGTATAGAACAAGAATGCACACATTGATATGGATATTAGATATATGTCGTTTTCATGTTGGTCCCTAAATTTAAATCTATGTCACAATTTTGTTACAAAAGTCACGTGACAACCTAGTGGGCCACATGACGCTTCTTGTTAGTCGAACTAATGGACATAGATGGAATGTCCAAATTGCAATAAAAGTCAAGTTCAATGATTGACTTGAAAAATAAAATACAGTTCAATAACCCATAAGAAATTTCATTCGAAGTTTAATGATAACCCCGTATGTTTAACCCTATATATATCCTTAAATCAACATATGCTATGCACTTGTCAATTATATAACAAGGGTTTTTTTTAGGACTGAGTTACTCTCCAACAAGCATCATGTTTATGAATGCGCCTAGCATTTCTAAGCTGCAATGGCATCCCTTTACAATTAGTTCCAACAGTAACTTGGAAACTGAGAAGCTGAGTGTTATTATCAAAGGTGAAGGAAGTTGGTCCAAGAAACTCTACCAATTGCTATCATCACCTTCTTCTGTTGAAAGGCTTGATGTTTCTATTGAAGGGCCTTATGGGCCTCCTTCGACGGATTTTCTAAGGTATGGAATGAATTTTTAGCTTGTTGAAGTCTCGACAATGTAATAGCTTGAACTTTTAGTTGAAGTCATCTTTCCATATAACATTGTAGCACAAAAATCAGAGGTTTATGGCCCTCACTAACCATTTATGAAATTCCAAAAGTTGGACTTTCACAATGACAGATGAATATTGTATCGATGTATGTAAGCACAACAAGATCGTTTAGTTTTGGTCCACCCCACACAGGTGAACGAGTCGAAGATATAAATACAACCTAGATTTTTGGACACTGGTAGACTCAACAGAGTATTGCTTCTAAAATGTTTGAAATTTAGTGCATTGATGAATCGTATTTTGTTGCAGGCACGACTTACTAGTGATGGTGAGTGGAGGAAGTGGCCTAACCCCTTTTATCTCTATCATCAGGGAGCTCATTTATGCAAGTGAAACACTGAAATCCAAAACCCCAGAAATCCTTCTAATCAGTTCATTCAAGAACTCTTCAGACCTCACCATGTTAGACCTAATTCTCCCAATTTCTGGTGCCCCATTACAATTTTCCAATCTCTCTGTCCAAATTGAGGCATTTGTAACAAGAGAAAAACAACCCACAACACAACAAAAGAAGAATATTCAGACATTGTGGTTCAAACCTAGTCCATCAGATGCAGCCATCACTCCAATCTTAGGCCGAAACAGCTGGCTCTGTCTTGGTTCTATAATCTCATCGTCATTCATCATATACCTTATTTTCATCGGGATTTTGACCCGATACTACATTTTCCCAATCGATCATAACACAAATAATATCTATTCGTCTTCTTCGAAAGCTGTGCTAAACATACTATTCATATGTATATGTATAATCATCACAGCCACCACAGCCTTTCTTTGGAACAAAAGTAAAAATGCAAAGGAAAGTACACAGATTCAGAACATGGAAGGGGCTACTCCAACAGCATCACCAAACTCATGCATTTATAATGCAGATAGAGAACTCGAAAGCTTACCCCAACAGGCTTTTCTTCAGACAGTTAATGTGCATTATGGTGAAAGACCAGACCTCAAGAGTAAGTTATATAAACTCAAAATCATTTTGATGTTTATTGTAGGTTTAGAAACTGGTTTTATTTGCTTGTAGGAGGAAATATAAGGCTATATCTAGAGAGAAACTTATACTTCTCTTACTATTAAGAGAAAAAAAATTATTTGTTTTGTAAGTAAACTCTTAGCGTTACAATAAGTCACTCACTTTCAAATTTCACTAAAAAAATTAACTAATTAATTGAAACTTATTTATTAACTTCTAAGTTGACTTTTTTTTTAGTAAAACATGCTATTAAACTCCTTTTTGTTTCTCGGTCAATCAATCTTGTTCAATTCAGTATACCAAACATACCAAGTCTTTGTTTGGTGACCATTTTTTTTTTAAACGATGTTTTGAATAGTGATTTTTAGGAGAATATGTAGTTAAAAAGTAAGGAAAAATTTTAAATTTATGTACATAATATTTCATTGCGTGAATATATGGTTGAGTACGTAGAAAAAAGAGTTTTCAAATCATGGTTGTCAAATAGGGGTTAAGACTTCGCACTAAAAATCTTTTACTCTCCATATTCATTACATATCAACCACAAGCTAACAACCATCCAGAACCATAGCTGTATCGACTATCGACTACCTACTCACAATCATCGTCGTCTCGAAAATAAACTTCCAACATTTATAATCATATAAGAGCCTGCCTAATCTAATTTCAGGTTAAAAACTCTATGAAACTTCACCCTACAATCTTTACTTTGTTTCAGGAATTTTGTTTGAGCGCAAAGAATCAAGTGTTGGTGTTCTTGTTTGTGGACCTAAGAAAATGAGACACGAGGTTGCAAATATATGTTCATCTGGTTTGGCAGCCAATCTGCATTTTGAATCCATCAGCTTCAGTTGGTGACGAATAAGAAAAAGGGTTTCAAATTCAAATGATCTCGTTCTATATCAGTGAATATATTGCTATATTTTCTTGCATTTTTGTCCTTTCATCTTTCTTCTGGTTGGCTGAGCTTTTGACATATGACTGTAAATGGGAAGATGAAGATATTCCCTAATTCTCCATGTGTGAATAATATGATTTCTGTATGTTAAATAAATTATAATTTTCTTTTTTGTTGGAAATATTGATTTTTTGTTTATTTAAAATATGAGGAAAAATAATTTTTTTCATGCACTTTTAACAAAAATTTTGAATGGAAACCACAAGATATAGTAATTAATAAATAAATAAATTTGGAAACATTAGTGCGCCAATAAATAAAGATTGAAAATGCATCTAATAAGTGATGGAACGACGAAAATTATGGTGGCAATATAACCGCACCAAAAAAATTTATGGTTGAAGATTCAACCTTGGAGCATGTTTGTGAAGATAATATAGATGGGTTTAGATAATATAAACAATATAAAATTATTTTGCTATTTAAAGATTGTTAAATAGCATTAATTAAGCTCTTGTTTGGTTCCCATTATTTTCAAAATATATTTTTTTCTATCTTATTTTTAATCAGATATTCTTCAATAAAATAATATTATACGCAAATCCAATTTTTTTTATTTTTAACCATACATTCTTTATCAAATCACTATTTCAAAATGCATTTTTATTAGAAATATGAGATTCAGAGTGTGTTTGAGCCACATTATTTTGAAAGAATGTATTTTGGAATAGTAGATTGATGGAGAATGTATGGTCGAAAATAAGTAGAAGAATAAAAATGAGAATTTTAATGTGAATCAATCAGGAGCTCAAATGAGCTTTAAAAAGTAAAATAAATTAAAATTTTATTAATTATAATGTCCCATCATTTCAAATACTGCACATTAAATATGCATTCGCGATCTGATTGAGAATATGATATCAATTTTCAACAAAACACTGCCCTTTTTGACACATTTTAAAACAAAAATTTCGCCACTTGTACATAAAAAATGTATATAATAAATTACACAATATAATATTGAGGAAAAATATTGAATAAAAGTTGATTGTCTAAAAAATATTTGAACGTAAACTCAAAATTAATTTTTACTTTTTAATCACATATTATTTAAAAAATTACTATTCAAAAAATAATTTTTTTCAAAATAGTGGCCATAAAATGGTGCTTAAAAATTTATCCATTAATCACTACTCTCTCTCTCTCTCTAAAAGAATCCTCTCTGCAACATTTATTCCCCCTCTCTCTCTCTCTAAAAGTACAGGTATTGGAAAACAAAAGGCCAAAAATTAGGGTACAAAGAGTCAAGGATTAACATCATCTACCAGAGAGAATTGAAGACACTCCACCAAAGTCCAATCAGCCCTCAAAATTCGATTACTGGTACGTCTCTCTCTGTACTCCCAACAAACCCATTAACAATTCTTCACTTTTAATACTTTACCCTTTTCTGTACGAATATTCAAAATAAATCCCTGCTCTCTGTCTCCCTCTCTCTCGCTATGAGAGAGCCAGTGAGGGTCTTCGAGAGTAAAGACGCAAGACCCTAGATCCATAATAATATAAACATCTTCCCGCCAGAAACCCTTGTAATATTGATGAACAGTTCCCTGGAAGGCTTCTTAAAGATGCTAAACACCCTTTTCCTTCATCCTTTTCGTCTTTCCCTACACTTTTACATTTTTGTATGTCTTGAGTTTATGAAGCGATGATGTGTAATTAGGGTCTGAATATATGAAAAAATGGCAGGGTGGTCGAAGATAGTCGATGGTTGTAGTCTAGAAAGCTTCAAAGCTGTTCAAAAAGTGCAGAAATTTGAGATCTGGTTTGATCCCGAGCCCTTCTCAAAAAAGTTGACAATTATTGAAGAGAACGGCCGAAACAATACGAACAAGCAGTTTAAGCTCTTCTTAAATGAATTTCTCGAGGATTTTCTCATAGAGATTTCCTGGATTTTGTGTCGTTGGCCTCTGTCTGCAGTATTTTCGATGGGCAGGGAATTGATTTGTACAAGCTCGTGAGAGAGAGAGATAAGGGTATAACATTAGGTTCGAAAAAGGTAAAGAAGATTGTGAGTATCCAATGGACTTGGAATCAGATTTTAAAGTACTTCAATCCGGGGTATCATACGAAAAGAAGAAAACTACAAGAAAGTTGTTTAATGGTGATGAGAATCGGGGTTTAGTGGAATTGGATGGAGATGTTAAAAATGCTTATGAAAATAAATGTCTTCAGATTTTCGATGAAGAGATAAGTGAAGTCGAGGACGGTAATGGCGATGATGTGGAAATGAATTCTGATGTTGTTGACAAAGACCCTACTAGTAGGAAGAGGAATAGGGGATGTTACTTGGGCATGTTGAAATGGATCAATAAAGTTGCGAAGGATCCGTGTGATCCAGTAATCGAATCTTTACCCGAAAGACATAAGTGGAAGTACTATGGCTGCGAGGAGCTATGGAAGCAGGTTCTCTTGGTTCGTGAGGCGATGATTTTGGAAAGGATGGTTGATTCAAGGTGTCAACAAACTAGTTCGCAGGTGCCCATCAAGCTCTATGCTTTTGTGTGTATATAAGCTAAGGCAATATATTTCTTATATCTTTTTGTTTGTTTTATTTAGCAATGTCATTGTATGAATTACTCTAATTTTTTTTCTTGCAATTATGATATACATCATATGCTGCACTAACTTGATAAAGATTTCAATAAATATAAACTAAACCTGTTGGTGCGTAAGCAGAATTAAAATTCTTGAAACAAGAAGAAAGTTTAAAAACTCGAAAATTTGTAGAGAATATTTTATTGTATTAAATTGCTTAATTAAAAGTTTACAAAGCCTTTGTTTATATAGATAAAATAATTTCCTGATTTTATCTATGTAAGGAACTAAACAATACTACTAAAAGGAAACTAAAAAATGATACTGGAAGGAAACAAAAACGTAATCTAAAAGAAAATAGAAAAGCTTCATTTATATTTTTCTCATATATACTCTGAGGCTTGAAAATAGAATTTGGTATATTTCATTTTCCAGGCTCAGAGTCAGAGGGAAAGGTGTGATAAATGGTTTTTTAGAGTGCTTGAAAATATTTAAACTAGGTGGATGGTGGATTTCCTTTGTTGAACCTTTTACCCATTAAGTGCTTCTACGTTGTAGTGTTCCTCGTTCGTTGAAGTGAGCATGGAATTTGACATAACTAAGGCGTTCATGTTGTTGAATGTGTTGAGCTTTTTCCCTTAATTGAGGTTTGACCTAATAAGGGTACTTCGGAAAATTTACACACCATAATATTTCCTCGTACATAAAGTAGGCAAACCTCTTTTTTTTGTGTGTTGAGAGAACATTACAAAGAGGCAAGAGTTAAAAAGCCCTTTGTAATCTTCTTCTTGTCAATAGTGAAATTCTACTGCTAACATTCAGAGTGAACCACTATAAATCATGTATTTTTCTTGCTTTCATTTTTTTGGCTCACATTAATTAATTGGTACTGGTAGTACGGATTCATTGTTTAATCCATAACACGTTACTATATTTTTTTGGATTTTTTATTCGATTTTATTACACTCATGGCTACCTGTTTACTGAGATCCAAGAGATTGTCTATGGCTAATGCCAATTAACCTATTGTTTGAACTTCAAGCCATGCCAATATGAAATAAACTTACTTGAATAACATGCATGAAAATGAAAGAAAACTAGTACAAGAAAAGCTTGGATTCTTGGAGCTCAGCATTGTGGATTTCTTGAAATTCTGCCAACAAAAAATGAAGCAGCCACAGGAAATTTATTTTGCTTTGTCGCTGCAATAGTTTATTCAATGTGTTTTTATCATTCTAAAGAATTAAGGAGGGCATTTCAATTTACACATTGGTTTTTTTGAAGTTTACGTCCTCTGCCTTTGAAGTTCCCTTTCTTTTTCAACAAAATTAGTTGCGATGCATCTGTAATTTCTTCCATAACAGTGCTTAACTGAAGTTTCATATATATATATATATATATATATTATCTTGAAAAACTAATTTTGGTAATATAAAAGTAGCAATCTTAAAGAATGACTTGTCGACTCTTAGAGCAGGTTTAGGGCCCATTTGGCATGACTTTTGATAAATCAAATGTTGCTTTTGAGATTAAAAAATTGTTTTTGAACATATTTTGATATTTTTCTAGAAGTATTTTGTATGATTAGAAGAAGGGTTTTTAGAGGAAGTTAGACTACCCGAGAAAGGTCTTCTACAAGGAGTAAAAGCCTTACCAAATGGGCCCTTGGTAAGAGCCAGGGGCAGTAGCCCCACAAAAGCATCTGCTTATAGATTCATTAGCTTGTGCCTTGTAGTTCTCTATTTGTTGCTTTAATTACATATCCATTATTTGCCAGTTTATGACCAAACATATGGACGATATATCCACGCACTACTTAATTTAATAATTTCTCTCTCTACTTTGCAGAAGCAGCAAAATATGCATCCAAATATGTATGGCCAACGTGGTTCTGAAAGATTAAGATGCAGCGAGAGGCTTCTTTCTGCAAAAGATTCTTTTAAAAGGGCTCGAGTTGGTTTGGAGTCATTATCATCTGATTCTTGGAGTGGAGAGTATCCTGCTGATAAACAGTCTGATTCAATGGCGTATTCTGTTGCTTTATGGGGCAACTATCAGTGTCGGAAACGAATTCCTTTGGGCTTTCTATTTCAAGCAAATATACCAGAATTCACTGGGAAGACTAATGAAATTGATTCTACATGGTTAGGTACCCGAATTTGGCCTTCGGAAAAATGTGAACATAAGGGAGTCTTAATTGAAAGGGACCGTATTGGAAAAGGAAGACAAGATTCATGTGGCTGCCAGTTCCCTGAATCTGTCGAATGTGTCAAGTTTCACATTGCTCAGAAAAGCTCGAGAGTGAAGCTCGAGTTATGCTCAGCTTTTGACAGATGGAAATTTGATAGTATGGGTGAGAAAGTTGCGCTTTGTTGGACGAAAGAGGAACAAAACAGATTTCAAGACATAGTGAAGTCGAACCCTTCATCGCAGGTCAAATATTTCTGGGACGAACTTTTAAAGCTTTTGCCTAGAAAAGACAGGGAAGCTTTGGTAAGCTACTACTTCAATGTTTTCCTTCTCCGGCGTCGAGGTTACCAAAACAAGATGTCGCCGAGTAATATTGACAGTGATGATGAGGAATTGGAGTTTGGGCAGCTAGCGGCTAAATCTCCTGGGTCCATCTTCTGTTCCCCAAGAAATACGCAAAGATGCGAATTTCGAAGATGTACAAAATGACCTTGGGGAAAGGAATTACGGAGTTTTCTGTTGGGAGGTGTTCACCGTTTCACCGCTATAACGATGCCAGTTGACAACAACTACATACTGGGATTTCTTTTCTCATCGAAGGTCATATTTCGACAGAGAAAAAGGTGCAACTTTGACGTTGATTGGCTATTGTGGCTTCTTCATTTTATAGTTTTCAACACAATTCTTGTCCATTTCTCATGAATATCAACTGATTTTGGTAAGTGGCTTTTACGTATTACATATTTACTATAGGTTTTGACAACTAAGGATTTTTACTAACATGCTGTCTTTTCAAATGTTTGAGAATGGCCAAAATCGTGAGCATGAAAAAATATTGGAGTGTATTAAAGTGATTTGTTAATAATAATATTGGTTTATAACATTTCTTAGGAATATTAATTAATTACTTATTTTTTGCCATCTCCAAACCAAGTTTTCTTCGAAGAAAAAGTCGATAGATCCTTGGATCCACAATTAGTAGTGTTCATAAACTTGAACTATAATTTTTAAATGGAAGGTAAAGAATTATTGTTCATATATTTTATTTGAAACTCATTTTTTTTTTCGTTATATTTCTCATTCTTCATTTCAACCATACATTCTATCAATAAAATAATATTATACATAAACCCAAAAATTTTCCTTACTTTTTAACCACACAATCTTCCATCAATCACTATTCTAAAACAAATTTTTCACCCAAAATGGGTGTCAAACAGGGGCATAATATTCCATATCAATGTCATGAGCTCTATTGATATGTTATAGTCTTGTGCTGATATTAGTTTTCACAAGTGCTCGACTTCACTAGTTATTCAGCTTATGTTGCACGTTATTATGAGATGTTATTATGTCCCTAACACATTCTCTCAATAAAATTATTTTGTACGTAACTAAGCCCCTGTTTGTTTTCAATTCTCTTACTCATTTTAATGAAAATTCTAGCCATTACTGGGTCCACAGCCGCAACTTTTGACTTCACCATCTCACAATGGGATCCATGGGATGGAAAAAAAGGGCCAAAAAATTAATTCTTGAGTACAAATAATGAGAAACAAACGGGGTGTAACGTACTTTTTAATTATACACTCATTTTTTTTTACAAAATTTATTGTAAGAATGGACTCAAACATGGGCTAAGTCATTAACTTGTTACTTTTGAATGTTGGGTTGTGGACGAGCTTTTTATTAGACGAGAACCTCCCTTTTTTTGTTAGATCTAGAGTATCTGAATTGACTAAAATCTTTGACGTAGGCAATGAAATTCCTCTTGATCCACCGGAGACACATTTTCATATAAATTTCAACTTTTTATTTAACTCTAGCACAATCGTGAAGTATATTGATTGACATCAGAAAATAAAAATACATATTTCTTGAATTTAAAACTTGAAGAATCAGGTTTATTTATTAATTGACAGAGCATTAGCAAATTGGGTTCTAATGGCCACTTCCACATGTAGGATAATGTATATGAAGATAAGGTTGCATGAATGGTTCATGATTGAAATTGCAAGTGTATTAATAATTGGTGGGGTCCCCGTAAAATATCTTAAATTTCGTGCTAATGAATAGGTAAGGGTATTATCGTGGAAAAGTGTAAAATATGTTGGGTAAAATCCTACATAAAATAATGGGTAATTATTCACCACAATTTTTATTTCTTGCACCACATTTTAATTGTACTTAAAAATTTTAATCTTTTCTCATTATAGTACTTATGTTCCTAAAATTTTTCAATTCATTCATATCCTCGAACTTTTCATTAATTAACACATTTTGTATTTGATAACAATTTTATGTTCAAAAGTCCGTTGAAATTGTGTAAAATAATTTATTTTTTCATCATATATATAAAAATAAAAAGTACGAAAAAATATTTTCCCTCATTTTAAAGTATGAAAACAAAATATTTTGATATAAATCATTTTCAAAGACGAGACATACTAATTAATGAAAAGTTACAGATAAGAATTCAACTGAAAAAAAATTAAGAAAATAATCATTACAATGAGTGAGATTGAGGAGTTTTACAGCAACTAAAATGTGGTGACATTATAATCACCCTAAAATAATTCTCAATTATGTACTTATTGAGGTAATTATATTCACATGATAATTTTTATATGTTACACTACATTTAATTGCACTTAAGATCCACAATATTTGATTATTGTAGCACTTATGCCTTTAATTGTTTGTTGTAAATTATTATCTTGTCATTTGATGATGATTTCTGTCGATATATTACATTTGCGTACATTGGAATGAGGTCTTACTTAACTATCAAATAAGGATGGACAAATAAGCTCTTTACACTCTCTAATCGGACTTTTAGGACAATTTTTTTATTAAAAATGAGACGTGCTAATTAATTGATGATTGAAGATACACAATGTAATAAAAGAAAGATGGAGTGGCACTAGGTGCAAAACGCCCCTCCTCTTGCTTTTATTTTATTTTATTTTTTTCTCGCGCGCTAGATGCATTTTTTTTTTCTTTTATTGTTAAATAACTTTTAAATATTAAAATGATATTAAAAAAAAAAAAACATTTTTTACTCCTAGGCTCGCTTAGCCTGAAGTTTAGCCTCCACATCTCGTCACGTTTAACACTGTTTATAAACCCTAATAAATACTATAATAAACTTTCTTAAATACTTTTGAATTTTTATTGAACTTTAAAAGTTTTTCGAGTTGCGATTAAACTTTCACAACATGTTTTTTAATTGCTATTGATTTTTAAAAGTTTTTCGAGTTACTACTTATTTTCAAAAGCTTATCACATTCGTCATTCTGTCACTTTCTATTTTAAAAGTTAACGGATATGATGACATAACAAGCGAAATTTTTCACTCGTAATAGACTTCAATGTTAGTATATGCCATGTCATCAAAATCGTGAGCGATATGCATTTTCTAAACGGTGAGTGATGGTTGAATAACATTTTGGTAAGTTTAATGATAATTCAAAGAAATTTTAAAGTTCAATAGCAATTGGGAAACAATCAGGGAAGTTCAGTGATAACTTCAAAAATGTTCAAAGTTCAATAACAACTGGGAAATAATATTTGAAAAAAATTATTGACAAGTGACAACTGGGAAATATTTAACTCTATGGTTGACCTTAAATTTGTTTTAAACATACTTTTTTTTTTGTTAGGACATGTTTAAGAATATCAAATAGATTGGATTGTAGAGACATATTTAATAGGTAAGACTAAATAAGAGTAGACATCACAATTCATAAAGTTTTTTTATGTTGTCTAATTTCTTTAATTTAAGTGTGACAAATGCACCCTCATGTGCAATTGATAAAAGATAAGATAACGGTGGATGTAGCAAAGTTTATTAAACCCATGTTTATCTCTCATTTTTTTAAAATTATTTTTTATATACTCATTTTCAATCACATATTCATACAATAAAAATATTCTGCACGTAAATTCAAATTTTTTCTATATTTTAATACATTCTCCAAAAATTTTCTATTTAAAACAATATTTTTCTAAATAAATGGTCACCAAACGGGGGCTAAATTCAACTAAGAAGGCAAAATTGTGTCAAAAGGACTAGGCTGAGTCGGGCTAACTTTTAAGGGGTAAAAAATTGGTAAGTTTTTTTTAAGTTTTTTTTCTTCTGAGCAGGTTTGACTTTTTGCCCCAACTAAAAAAAAATACTTATTTAAAAGTAATAAATAACTTAATGGTTGATGTAGCAAAGTTAATGTATTCAATTGAGAGGGCAAATTGTGTCTCAGTCAAGGAGTTGGCAATTTGTCAACTTGAGCATGTAGGGCCAACTTTTTGGAGAGAAGTATAGTTATTTTTAAGTATATTTTTCTTCTAAACGTGTTTGATTTTTTATTTTACTTTTAAGTAAAATAATTACATATTTAAAAGAAATAAATAATTTAATATTTAACTATAATCAATAACAATATTATTTTATTTAACAAATATACATTTATATGTGGTCGTGATTTGTTTACATGTATAAACTTAAAAATCTCGTGTTCACAAGTGTCATGATTTTAGGAGAGTACAAGTTAGAATGATAATAAATTGATAATTTGGTCTATTTTGATTGTTAATAACCCAAAGGAAAAATTGTAGTCACGGTACCAAACTTTTCATCTAGATGAAGACTTTGTTCAAACTTTTCATTTGTATCACTTATTAGTACCAAACATTTAAAAAATTCACACCTGGAGTCCGAATGAATAGAAATCGTCAATTTGATCATTAATTGACTCAACAAATTAACTTTGATCAATTTAAAAATGAGTAAAATAATAATTTTGAATTAAAATAAAACAAAATATCAAAAACCAAACCCAAAATCTCCCCACTCCCCACCCCAAAAACCAAACACTAAAATACAGCAGCACCATCGGCCAAAAGCTCCCTTACTCCACCCCATTAACGTCAGCCAAAGCATAGTTTGAAATTTTGTAGGTAAAGGACTATTGAGATGGTGGAAGAGTTACAAATTGCGATGGATAAAATAATTGTTGGAAGATTGTCATTCATTTCACATTTTTGTTTGGTTTCAAAAATTAAATTGGAAATTGGAGACGATGATGATGGGTAGTGGAAATTTTAACATAGGAGTTTTGGAGTTTCTTGATAGTTTGATAATGGTGATGAAAATTTTGATGAGTTTCTCGAGTGGTGGTTATTTTTCAGGTGGTTTTAGTCCATATTATAGGGAAAACTCTGTCAAAAATTTTATAAAAGGGTGTCACAGTTTTAGCAGTTCATAGTTGCCTTGATGGTGGGTCCAGCACTTAGCTGATATCTATCATCGGCGCACGACACGTGTCAGGTCCATTAGGGTGACTTGGGAATGGGTCGTGTCGGCATATGTGCTAGCGTTGGGTGGTGTAGCCAGATTTACCTTGGGTTTCTCTTGGATAAATTCTTCGATTTTTCTTGAATTTCAATTTAGCCTCAGATTTCTTGAAAAGTAGACTTCATTAATAGCTGATTTTCCATTTCTTGGACTTTTTTTTTATGCTTCCTTTATGAAACTTAAGGACATTGACAATCTCTATTCTTGCTACATCCATATTTAGAATCCTCTCTTGATAAGGTTTGTTGGTGTGGAGTCTTTTTCTTACTCCACCGTTTTAGCAGAATTTTGGTTGTTACAAGAACCATCGGCATTGGTGGTATCGACGATTGTGCTTGCATTAGGTAGCTGTGGTGGTGACGGTAATGATGGCTGATTTTCAGGGGTGGGTGGGGTGGATAACTTTTTGATTTTTTGTTTTATTTTAATTCAAAATTACTATTTTACCGCCCTTTTAAAATTGGTCAAAGTCTATTTTTTGAGTCAATTAATGTTCAAACTAACAATTTTCATCCATTCGGATTTCAGGTGCGCATTTTTTAAAGATTTGGTATCGTGGGTGGCATAAATGAAAGGTTTGGACAATGTCTGTAACTAAATGAAAGATTTGGTACCGTGACTGCAATTTTTCCTAACCTAAATTTTGCTTTAAATATTTGAGTAAAATTAGCAATGAATAGAATAGAGCGACAAAAAATAAACTATGTAATTTATCTCGAATTTAACATTTTGTTAAAGAATAAAATTGAAACTGTAAAATAATTGAAAACATTGACTATTTTTAGATAGAAATATTCATAACTTTAGATCAAATCAATCGAATATTAATTATTTCGTTGTGAATATAATCCAAAACAATTTTAAGGAACCTGTTTTTATTAATCTTGCTTTGAACTAAAGTACAAGGGACAACATTTGATTGACATGAAAAAAAAAATGTTTTTAAGCCAAATAGCTGCATTGAATGCTGGCAGCTTGTAATTGAAAAAATAATAGGTTTCTAATACAAATGATGATTTAATTTAATACCCCATAAATACTAAACGCATGGGTTCCTAATGCAATTTTTTTTGAAAAAATGTAATTAGTAGTTATTTTTATGATTCTTGACTTCGTCGACCATGTTTGATTTAACTAAAAAGAATGATAAAAACTTACGTCAAAGTTAATATTTAATTTTGATAACATATTTATTGGAATTCACAACTTTTATTAACTTTATAATTATATTTTTATCAACTTTTATTAAAATTTATCAAAATTTGATTTTTAGCATATCCAAACTAGACTAAAAGGTTGTTACTTGTTAGACACCATTTTTAATTAATCAAATCTAGTTTTTATTCATATGATACGTGGAACTATCAAATACTACTCACTTATTTATTACTATTTTTTTTTATCTATTTAGCCCTTGTTTTATTTTCTTTACTTTAATTTATTTATCATACCTATTTTCAACTACACATTTTCTAAAAAATACTATTCAAAACTATTTTTTGAATTTTAAGGCCACGAAACAAGGGCTTATAATAAATTTAAACCAATGATATTTACTTCCAATTTCATTGGTACTACAAGATAATATTAGCTTATATATCGAATAAAATTTCAACAGTTGTACATTATATATTAAATAGTGAGATAAATGTTACAATAATCACCCAACTTATATCATAATCACGATTTACTCAACTAAATTTCAAAATGCTCCAAAGTGCTCACCGAACTTTGCCCATTTTCACTCCATCCTATCATCCTCAAAAATCCATTACCTTATTCGTTGATCTAGCTAACGAAAATTCCACGTGGCAAGTTACGCTCAACTTTGCCCGTTTGCATTCCATCTTATCATCCTAAAAAATCCATTACCTTATTGCTGACATGACTAATGGAAATTTCACGTGGCAATTTATAGCAATTAAAAAAATTACAACTCAATCAAATCAACATTTCTTTACTCATTCAACTTATACTTGATCACGATTTATTCATCAATCTTTAAAATGCTTCAATAATCACTCATCTTTGAGACATTGCACTACATCCGCCATCCATCGAATTTCGTTCCCTTTGTTGCTATCGCATCGCATGGAAATCTCACGCGTCAAGTTGCGATAGTTAACAAATTACAACTCAAACCAAACTATCAACTCACTGAAATCACTATATGTGAAATGCGACTTCTAGACCCTATAAACTCCTTTAAGTCCCAATAATGCATTTTCAATTTCAGCACTAAAAATTCCTAAACCCCAGTTCACTCATCTCACTCACGCTACCCTCTCTCGGATATTGAGTGGGTTGACACGCACAATTAAATTGTGTACTGAGACAAAGTTGATTATTGAGAATGATGCAAGAAATTATAAAGTCATATACCCCAATTAATTTACCATCGCTCGACGTCTCTCTAATTCCAATTTTCCATTTTTACAAGCGTGTGTCCAACTATTTCAGGAACAATTGGGAAAAAAGATGTCAAACGGGTGGTACAATTGGGGGATATGGTCTTATAAGTAGTAGCTTCTTGTATCCTTCTTAATAGTTGATTCTGTCTTAGTAATAATTTAGATGTATGTGGGTAAGATAAGTGAATTGGGAATGTATTGGGACTTTAAAAAAAAAAAAGTTTATGGGACCATGAAAGTCACGTTTCACATATGATGATTTTGGTGAATAGTTTAGCTAAGTTTTAATTTTTTTTAACGATCGTAACTTGTCACTTAAGATTTTTGTGTGATACGTTAACAAAGAAGGGAACGGAATCCCATGGATGATGGATGTAGTGCAACATCTCAAAGATGAGTGACCGTTGAGAAGTATTTTGAAGTTTGATGAGTAAATAGTGATCAAATATAAGTTAGATGAGTAATTAAGCATTGATTTGGTTGAATTATAGTTTTTTAACTGTTGTAACTTTGTAACGTGAGAAATTTCTTAGTCGCACCAAAAAATAAGGTGACACATTTTTTAGGATGATGGATGGAGTGCAAATGAAAAAAGATCAATGTACAACGCGAGTCACTTTGTAATTTAGAGTAAGCCATGATCACGATATAACTTGGGTGATTATTGAAACATTTAACTCTTAAATAATGAACGATCATTTATTCATGCAACCCTAGTTACTATGACTATTTCATCCCCTATAGCTCTAATTAATGTTCAACAAAATACATAAAAGTCTATTGAATTCTATGTTTCCTTCTCATATATCTCTAGTTTATAACATTAACATTCCTTTTTTTTCTTCAATATTGTTCAATTTATCCACCTAATCACTGCTAAGTAGTGCTGTACATAAACACTATAGTGTGTATGTCCTATATTCTTGTATTAGTTTTTAGTAAATGAAAATTATTTTTTCATTATCATACTGTCGAATCTACCTAACCACACGCGTATTGTTATTGTATGATCTGGTGTTATAGTATTATAAACATTCAAATTCAAAAAAACAAATATGATCTTTTTAGATTGATCGTTGAAATTACACATGTTCACAAATATAATAGAACTTTAAAACGTTCAAATTAAATCAATTCCGCGATCCTAGACTAAAAGACTCAACATGAACATCGTATGCCAAAGCAGCGTCGCCGTTGGTTTCCATAAACGAAATCCACATGTGATTAAAGGGATAAATATCAAAAAAAAAAAAAAAAAACTTTCATTTTAAAATCAATGATCATTATGAGTATGTAAATAATTTCATGAACTAATTAGAGTGCATTTAAATGGAATAAAAACTCTTGTCGACTTTGCCTACATGGACAAGAATGCTTAAAATGTTTTAAATCTGAGTAGCAAGGAAGAAAGAAAGACTATCTAAATTGATAGTTCAACTTTATCTAATTTGACAAGAACTTAATAGATATTTTAAAAATTTGTATAGAAAGGAAGGAACAATTTTAGAAAAATGCTTTTGAAAATTTTAAAAATGAACATTATCAATAAGCTAAAAATAGTTAATTCAATTTATTTTCTCACTTAAAAAATTTGATTTGTGTAATTTCTACTTGTATAAGTAGTATAGTTTATAAAGTGCTAGTCTGAAAAAACTCTAAAAATTAAGATCAAAGTCAATAATTAATTTTTACTTCCCACATTTTTTAAAGTTCATAATTTTATTAAATTTTTTTTATCAAATATTTAATATCCATTATAATTATAATGAGTTTTTAGAGATAATACATTTTAAAATAGTGATTTAGTGGGCCCCTACTATTGTGAGGAGCCGATAGGGGGGATTTTCAACCCCGATAAGAATAGATTTTCTCTAAATTATAACGGAAATCAAATAGGGGGTAAATATTTTATCAAAGTATTACCAAATAATCCCTGAATGGGCCAGGTAGTATTGAAGATATATGAGAGGACTTAGGACAATGTAATATACAGACATGGCTGATGTATGCTTGTCAAATCGTCAATCATAAACTTTTACCTTACATAAACATCTCTTTGATGTCTGAACTCTCCTTTTCCTTTTCAAATTGTGCAAGCAACTCATTTCTTCATTCTTACTCATCCCCTTTTCTCACTCTAGAAATCTGTGAAAAAACAAGCCCAAAATTTCTGGAAACAAAGAGAAACATGTCTTCCCCAACCAAGCGCCGTGAAATGGACCTAATGAAGCTGTTAATTCTCTACATAAAATCTTTAATTTTTGCTTATTTGGTGTGTTATTAATTTTTAGTTTTTGAACTTTTATTTTTAACTTTCTTTTTGGAATAGGATGATGAGCGATTACAAGGTGGAGATGATCAATGATGGGATGCAAGAGTTCTATGTTCATTTCCATGGACCTAATGACAGTAAATCTCTCATACCCATCTTTTTATTCTTAATCTTTTTTAGTTTATAATTAAAATTTTGAGGCTTTTGAGGTTTTCTTCAATTATTTTCTTAATTTATACCTGTCGATTATGCGTGTTTTACTGAGTTTTTGGATGTATTTTAGGCGATTTCTTTGATTACCAGTTACCATGATTATTTTTAAGAATTCTTGTAGGAAAATACAAAAAGGGCTCTTTTGCTTTTTCTTGACATGGAAATTAATTCAATTCTGATATAGTACCAAAATTTATAGTGCCTTCTTAGGTAAATCTAGAATGAAGAATGATCTTAATAAAGATTATTGGAAGGAGTTGCCTCTTATTTATGCTGTTACCATCTTGTTGTGCGAAAGCCCCAATATTGGGTTTGTGAAAATATAATTTCCATAAATACGTTGGTACTCTGTCTAGTAGTTTAAGCTTATGGACGAGATGGTTCAAGTCTTAACGCTACCCATTTATGAAATCACGCATGTTTCAAGGTTTTGATTAAAGAAATGAAATCTAATCCCCATATGATGGGTTCGTGTTCTGGATATAATGTGGTGTGTTTAAGCCCCATTTTTTGGGGAAAATAGATTTTGTAATAGTAATTTATTGAGAATGTGTGGTTAGAAAGTAGAAAAAAAAAATATTTGGGTTTACGGTGTAGATCTTGTTTGGTCCCTATTATTTTCAATATACATTTTTTCTTCTTTTATTTTTAATCATACAGTATTCAATAAAATAATATTATATGTAAATCCAAAAATTTTCCTTACCACATTCTCCATAAAAATACTATTCCAAAATGTATTTTGGGGAAAAAATGGAGCTTAAACACGCTCGTAAAATTATTTTATTGGAAGAATGTATGGTTGAAAATGAGTTTGAGGAAAAATGATTTTTGAAAAATGAGGCTCAAACAGTGGCTAAGTTTGTTATCCATAATATGTTAAGCTTTTAGATGAGTTGGTTCAAGATACTATTTTTGGAATTTACTTGCAGTTTCTGTTCGTCTCTTTGGTCGGCCAAACTAAATTATGAAAGATTTGGGACGGCTATTCTGCAGAAAGAATTTCTCTTTGGGTATCTGTTTAAGTATGACTTCCTTCCTTGTTGTCTAGAGTCTGTGTTATGATTCAAGAACCCAAAGTATACTAAACAGGAAAGAGCAAAAACAAAGAATAAAAAGCGGAAACAAAAAGCACAGGGTGCGTGTCTGAGAAAAATAGTTGTGGTGTAGAGTGAAGGACGAACGACTTATACCCTCTTGACCTGTTGCAGTGCTTTGAGTTTCTCTTTAATTTTGCGACTTTGCTTAGTGATTCACACTTTTATTGTTTGTTTAATTGAATCACTGTGTCAGTCGTTCTGATTGAATGTGGTAGGTCCTTACCACGGTGGTGTATGGAAAGTAAAAGTGGGTCTTCCGGACGCTTATCCATACAAATCTCCGTCCATAGGGTTTGTTAATAAGATCTATCATCCAAATGTTGATGAAAGGTGAGTAATACAGAGTTCGAGATTCTATATTTTCCCTTTATAATAAAGAAAATCCTGATATTTTATGATTAACCAATTCAGGTCTGGCTCGGTTTGTTTAGACGTTATCAATCAGACCTGGAGTCCCATGTTTGGTAATAAATCTCTGCTGTATTTTATGCATCTTAATTGAGATTCTTGATAATTATTATTTACTTATTATATATCTTTTGTCGGAAACCCTTGTCCAGATCTTGTGAATGTGTTCGAAGTATTTATACCACAACTTCTTCTGTATCCAAATCCATCGGACCCTTTGAACGGTGAGGCAGCAGCTCTGATGATGCGCGATAGAATTGCATATGAATTAAGAGTTAAAGGTATCGAGATTTTTACTCTAATGGCATGTTTGATAAGTTATTGTTTGCATTAACTTATAAGTAGCTTATAATTCAAATGTCAGTCAAATTTTAATTTTGACCACGTATTTCATAGGACCCACAACTACTATCACTTATTCATCACTCATTTCTATCACAAAAGAATTTCAGAAACTTATAAGTAAAACCAAACAAGCTGGAAAAGGAAACTAACATCATGTCAAGTCCTTTTCAGTACTACGTACCAAAAATATACGTTAAATATTTAATAAAGAAATTGTTGTTGATTCAATCCGACTATCTGAGAGTGTTCATTAGCCATAGACTGATATCGAGCTTCCTCGTGGAGTCCCATTTTTTCAATATGCACTCAATAAGGTGACTGATACTATGTTGTCAATCTTGCGAAATTGCCGCTTCTTTCTTGTTGTGTCATTTCTTAACAATAACAATAACGTTGTCACTTCAGAACGGTAATGTTGTTTCCTTTCGTGGATAAAAATAGCCACTCATTCCGTAATTTTTGTTACAAGTTTTACAATACCATCACAACCCACCCCCCCCCACCCCCCACCCCCCCCCCCCCCCCCCCGGGTTAATATTGTGCTTGAATTTGGATATTGGATTCTTATCTTCGAATATAATAAAATGTTCTGTTTCATGCCTTATTTGGATTAAAACATAATGAGGATGTGACAAAACAAATTTGCTCTTCATACAGAATACTGTCAAACATATGCTAAGCCGGAAGATGTGGGAGCCGTCCCGGAGGAAAAATCAAGCGACGAGGAGCTTAGTGAAAATGAATACGACTCTGGTGATGAGTCTGTTGCCGAGGCATTGGATCAATAGCCCAGATTCTATATCTATAATTGCTTGAATTTGAACATGGATCCTGCTCAAATTTGAATTGCACATAAGATTATTCATTGGAATGGATACAAAAGAAGTGATCCTTCCCTTTTCTTTCAGTTTATGTACATAGATGCAAGTGTAACCCTAATTCACCTCCAAAGAAAATGCTTGTTCATAATGTATTTCATAACGTTGTTGTCCTGCAAAAATTGTGGTCTAGATGTTTCGAGAACATGGGCTTGTTCGTCCGCCGTTTTTCTTATTAGAATTGCGGTGCGCGTAGCCTTGTGGTTAACTACGAATGTGTGCCCAAGCATGCCCCATTGTAAAAAGGAAAAAACGGAGGAGAAATTGACAACCCTCCGAGCAAAGAGTCAAAATATGTCACGCAGCTAAAAATTGTACTTAGTTCTTCCATAATAAATTAATAATCAAATGAAAAATAGGGTAAATTGCAAGCAGCTAAAAATTGAAAAAGAATCCGACCTGCCGGATTCGAACCAAAACCAGCGACCTAAGGATTTCAGCACAAACTACAGTCCTCCGCTCTACCAACTGAGCTAAGGTCGGATTGTTATTTGTACTTCCTTTAACTAATTACATTAATAAAGGTAGTGACCTTTATTTGGATACCCACCGGTAAATAAAATTGTTATTATTTTTACACAAGTTTAATCTCGTGCAAGGTGGTGTTGGAAGCACATTTGAGAGTACTTTTACGTGCTTATAAACTGTTAGTTGAATAATAATAAGCTGTGATCTTGTGTATCTAAAAAAATAAAAAGTACAATTGATCAATTTAAACTTCGAAATATGTATCGTCACTACCAACTGAAATTTTAGATGCTTGACCACCCTCTCATCCTTGCAATGCAAAACCGCAATCTCTCCCTATGAGATCTCAGCATTCACTCCACCTACTTCTCCATCGTGATGACGACGTTGTTTCCCCCCTCCTTCGTTGCAATCCTATTTATTTATTTATTTATTTGGGTGTCTCTTCGTGCGTTTGATGAAAAATGGAGGGTGTGGGAGCAAGAAAATTGCACCTTAGAGTACACATCGCTACAGTTCTTGGACGAAACCATCAAATCTTGATCAATTTGTTTCCATACATTGTCTACATAATGAAATTGGAATGGAAAACAGCAGTAAATGAAAATGGTAATGCTATTTCAGGGAGCCGATTGGGAAAGCAAAGATTGAGGAATTAAGCATGAGCAAACTATTGGATTACTCATTGGATTAAGGGAAAGAAAGTGGGGCTTTTTTATTATTATTATTAAAAATGTAACAAATTCATTGATGGTTCGATAAATTCGATCTGAAAAATAGCAGAAATAAAATGTTAAAACTATTTCAAGGATTGGATTGAAAAGGCAGAGACTAAGGCTGACAACGTGAGATATTAAATGAAGTAACAAACATTGCGACTTTAGTGAAAACAATGTAACAAAGAGAGACTTTTTTAAGTGTACAGTAATTTCCAATTTATAATTTTTTAGGGTAAACTGTAGTCAGTCCAATGGTAAGCTTTAGTACATGAACAGGGAAACCAGTTTCACTACAACGAGGTAAATGCACAAAACAATCTGCTCTAATACATCTTAAAATCTCTTTTCAACTAGGAAGAAACTGGTTGTAACAGTTTACAACACTAGTCAATCAAGATTCAACTTCTGTTCTAATCTACCCAGGTATTGTATCTGAATTTTACTCTAAAAGATAAGTCGGGAATGTGATTACAGTCGTCATTCTTCGGAGGGTTTAAGTTGGACATGTGGGCAAGGTCTATCGGGTTCTCCTTGGGTCCATAAATGCTTCAAATCACCTTTATTCTTCCCCATTGTTATAAATGTGCCTGGTACAAAAGAAAAATTAGTGTGGGAGAATCAACTCTATAAGCTAATTATGGGCTTTTCACTCTCTTTTCGACGTGCCTTGTTACCTACCTAGTGTGAAAGGTACGATGTAAAGCAAAGCTGGTTGGCCATGTCCGTCCATCATGTTCAAAGCCACATATGTAACAAGAAGACCTGTGATGAAAATTTTTAAGAGAGAATAATTAGTTAGAGCATTAACTACCATATAAACAAGAACCCTTTCAAAGCATTTTTTTGTGAACTACAGAACAACATCTTCGCTTTTTTTCTTCTTTAATCTCTATCCAATAAGGTCAAATCCTCCCTACAGAAGATGCCAGTATAGCGCATCACATTATTATGATAAAAAGCTTATCCTACCCCCAGAGGGGGAGGTACTTTCTTTTTGGGCTGGTTGTGGACGAGGAGGGATTCAGAACCCAACACTGTGGTTCGTAGCCACATACTCTAATCCTTTGTGCTACAGGCCCCACCTCGTCTTCATTGGATCTGTTCCCGAGAGTACTCTAAAAAAAAAAAGGGACCTTCCCCCTTCCCTCGCCAGCCATTTCATTTTAGGTTAAGAAGATGTGAAAGTGCATTTCTCTCTATAAAAACGGTGCACTCTGAGGTGTGAAGTGGGAGAAAAGGGAAACAAGAGAGAATTATATTAAAAGCCTGCATTGAATTCACTGCTGCCTATAATCAAACCATACCTGAGCCATAAGCAATCATTGCCCATAGAAAGTATCCGTCTCGTAGACTTTTTTTAGACAGCCAATCGTATCTGCAATAACACAGGAAAAAATTAGTTAATCTTGGCTCCCTGACGATCAAAACTATATCATATCTATGGTCAACTTATTTATGATGCCACATCATCAAAAAGAACCACCACCCTTGTTCCGGACAAATTTGATGTTGGCTATTTGAATACTTTTATTATGGGAAACATATTTGTCGGCAAAATATTGACTCCTTCTTAATCCTTTTCCCAAAAGAGACCTCCTTTTTTTTATTGGGCCGCAATTTGGGCTAATTTTTATCCAAGAAGAAGCCATCAAATGTGCTAATTTTACATAACCCTGGCAGTCAAACCTTAGGGAAAAGGCCACTAGTAGTCCCGGCAAAATGATATCGCCAAATCCAATGATGCTGTATCCGCCCCAAGGATCAAACATTCGAGGGATCTTGAGTAGCATGGGAATGCCGTCTTCGCCACTTCTATCACCACGAGCTACCTACATGAGAAATCAAACTAATTTTGTTATTTTCCATCGTTCATCTATTAAAACCTACAATTACTCGTATACTCAGGTACAAGATTTGAACTATTGCTCACCACTATCATCACGCTCACTTTGAACAACCATTTGGAAACAAACACCCAAAAAATGTCGTACAAGAACGCACAACTGAGTAGAACCGTTCCCACCTGAGCATGCCGAACAAAATGTGAGATCATGTTTTAGTATTACAGCATGTTTGGTAAGTATTACTAAATGTGACTTGAGAGAACTATGAACATCTTAACTTATTTTTGTTTACTATCCAATCTTATACAATACTGTGTACATATGCATTTATTGTCAACGTGTCATGTCTATCAAAGAGTCTCCCTCATTATGTTTGAAGGAAATTTCGGATGTTTGATCTTATATTAAAGCCTAAGCAATAAGCGTTCTTATAATGTTGAAATGTGACTGCATCTTTCTACAGATAACATTCAAGCTCGTATTATACTTAGACTGAGCCTTGCATTTTCCTTTTTTCCTTTTATTCTTTGTTAGGAGTCGCATTTATGTGTATTTCCCAAGTAATTTATTCATCTGTTCAAAATGAGCATTTATTCCAATTCTTTTTGAATCACATACTCCTTGAACACATGGTTTATTCTATAAAGCATTAAACACCAATATATTATGCAATAATACGCATAGAAGTGTTGGCTCCTTGTGCCCCAACAATAAGTTTGCCTGACATTCCTGTAAACTGCAAAAACTTTTTAAAGGCCCGTTTTGCATTTTTCTTTTTAAATTTTTCTCTTTCCTTTCTAACTTTATTTCTTTTTATTTGGTCAAGTGGTGGTTTTCTACTGATCTAAAATGTCCACAGAAGCATCTTTCGGGAATATTTTTTTTCGTTTCCCAACAATCGGTAGTTTAAGGACAATACAAGGACAAAATCTCTATGGGAAGTCACAAGTCAAAACCAGATTCTCAATTCAAAATCACAGTCAGTGAGTTCATTGAGAAGAAACTTGTGTGCCGTTTTTTATAGTGCAAAAATTCATTATTCTGTGCAAAAATTTGGAAAATGACAGACATATAACAAAAGAGAACTACGCTGCTTGAATGGGATTGGTTGACAGTATTGCATACTATCAACTTAAGCATTTTAATAAATGGTTACGACTAGAAGCAACAAGAATTTATCGTATAAAATAAGTTTCAATAACAACCTTTAGATTGGGAACTCGTACAACTTGAAGAACTGTGATTATCAACGCGATTCCCTGGTTCAAAAGAGAAAATGGAAGGAAGAATTAAATGCATGCATTGGCAACATCAACATGCATATTTAAAGGCAAATCAAACTCTTCATTTACAGTCATCGGCATCTACACAAACGATTAGAGAGAGAAAAATAGTGTGGAAGTTGCAATATTAGAGTAACTTCTATATCATTAAAAATAGCTGTAGAACTTAACTGGCACACTTCATTTTATGGAAAGTCGAGTTAATGTAAGATGTAACAAAATGCCTTTGCAAATAACATCATAATCAGGGCAGGATTGTGCATCTATATAGATTGTCTGAACATCTTCACATCTACGTGTTGCAATTCACGCAAGGAAACGAGAGAAGATTCGCGTCTTTCTCACTTTACGAGCATGTTTGGCTAAGCTTAAAAAGTTCATTTATAATTAAATAAGTTCGTTCTAAAATAATTAATTCCTTTTTATTCATCAAAATTGGAAATGAGTAAGGTTTGAAGCGATAACTCTATTTGTTGATAAACAAATATAAGGGATATGGAATATTCATTCTTACAAGGATATCTTGGCCAATCCAAGCAAAGGAGACACGGCGGAAAACTGCCCACACTACAGCAAATGCTATGCAGAAAGGAGAAACGGCAAGTGTCAAATATGATACAGCTCCCAGGAAAGGTACTTTAACAAATGACTCTGCAGCAGGTTCAAACCATCTGAAACTATATTTAACTGTTGTTAGCCCATGCTTTTGAAAAACCAAATCACTCAAAGAATCTACAAAGAAAATAGCATCATATATCTCTCTTTGTTCCAAAAGCAAAATCATCCAGAAGAAATCTGTTATGTTAATTACAATTGAGTCATTGAGAATATATTCAAGACATTAACTATCAGCAGGCATCCCTCCCAAAAAAATATAAAAAAAAAAGGCTCCGGAAAGAGAGAAAAAAATAATAAGAACAAAAAGAACTTCAATAAATTCCCTACAGTTATGAATTTGATTGTAAGAAATTGAACATGGGAATGAAGACGCTAACAGTTTTAAAGGAGAAGTAAAATAAACTTACTCCCTCTGTTTTGCTTGTATTTGTAATGACGAAAAAAGGGAACTTATTAGCGTTCAATATGAATAAGTAGAAAAAGATACAAACTGAGACCATTTTTTCATGCATCTACTAGCATCAAGTTTTGATAAGATTTCCTAAACCAGTTTTGCCACAATCTGGAGCTCACATAATGAGATAAGTTGAAAATCAAAGGCTTCAATGGAGAAATAGAACTAATGGATCCCTGGTTTGAAACTTGAATATTAAAATCATTAACTACATAATTGTACCAAATTACCAATAGAAGAAGCAATTATTTTGAGTAGTTGAATCTTAGGATTATCCACTATGTTGATAACACCTAACTTTTTCATTCCTCAACAATTCCTAGTCTGTGCTGAAAGGAAGGAAAGCAGTCTTCAGAATGAGAAGGAAAAAAATGACCAGTAAAATATTATCCTAGACCGAAAAAGATGAAGAAACATTTTTCACGGTCCCCCCAATTTTCTGTAAAATGAGCAGGAGAAAATGCAGTTCCCTCCAAATTTCCCTTCCTAACTAATTGGCCTGTTTTATTTGTTGCCTCATAGGGCAACAAAAAAGGCTCTCTCCATGTGAGAATAGGAAAAATTGAGATAGTCATGATAACCATGATTTGATGAAAAATCAAGAATACATACCATGATAATAGAGCCACCAAACAAGTTTGTAGACCCTGTAAGCACAAGGCAAAAGATTCAGCATTCAAGGCAAAATTCTATCTGCCCTAATAAAATCCATCTCTGACCATTTCTGACGCATACATCTTACTAGTCATGCATAATACAATTAAGGAAAAAATATTTCTCTCTCCCTCTTTGTTTGTGGATTTGTCTATCTCCCTTTTCTTTCTTTTTTTCTTTTTTACAAATTTTTTTGGCGATGCTCTTCCCAACTATATTTAGATGAAATATAAGGCCATGAACTTATAATTTTCTTTCAAAAAATAATGAAAACTTTCCACTGATAAGATATTTTCTTGGAGAACTTGTGTAATCTAAGACTGTGTACCTCTATACCACCGATGCAAAATAGAACCACCAGAACCTCAATGAACCAGTAAGACATCAATTTGTAGAGCATAACCAAGAAACAGGAAGCAATCACGACAAAGAAAATTGCTGATGTCATGTTGATGTCCACAAAACCACTAGAGCGATTGTTTTCCTTGCTGAGATACTCATCGGAAATATCCTGCACAGTCAACCAAAATATATCAAGTGCATGATCAGAGGAACCGAATATTGACTGTAATCAGCAGAACCTTAATCAAATAGAAAAACTATGTTTATAATGAGCAACCTTTAAGAGCTTATCCTGCTCAATAGCTGCTTCTCTTGCAGTGGATGCAGACCAATAAGATGCGCATAAAATGGTACCAACAGCCATTAGCCATAGAAAAACCTCAGCTACATCCACTGCCGGTCGATGTGGAGAGTACAGTTGAACAGAAACTAAAAAGAAAGGTAAGTCCTTAAGCAACAGCTCAGAGAAAGAAACCCATATTGACAAAAGGTGAAGCATGTGTTTGGTACACAGCATTAGACAATGTTGGACTCTAATCAATAAATCTTAATTTCTTTCTTCCTTAATTCTGCAAGTTCTATACAGTAATATCAAATCCTTCGTATCAAACATGCTAATAATGCCTAGATCTAGCAGCTAGAGCATCAAAATATATGTCAAATAATAATAATAATAATAATAATAATAATAAAACTATTTTTCATCTTTGACAATGTTAAACCATGCAGAGTAATCTTACCATGGGAGTCATTCCTGATACTTTGTACCAAGCTAGCACCAGCATCTTGTGGGATCATGACAGCAGGTATCTTAATGTCCACATCAGTTTTGTTGGCTTCACAAACCATCTTGAATAGTTCTAAAGAATTACCCACCACAAAGTAGGGCATGTCAGCTCTAAATCACGACACAACAAATGCTTCAATATCGTCACACGTTCACAATTCAGTGGTTATTAGAGCAATTGGTTCTAGACCTGGGTCCACCTATAATTATCTTTAGTTGGATTGTGAATTCACTGACTAAGAAGATAATTTTATGAGTTTTGAATAAGGAAGTTCACCAACATCGTATGCAATTATGTAAATTATATTTCGTATAGTTGTACTGAGATCATCTTTATTGGCAAGAGTACATTGGCAACAGTAGTATAGATCTATAACCTGTGCGGTTGTTCACAATAAGTATTGCTGAAGCACCAGCAGCTTCTGCTACATTTGCTTTGTTAGTGAAACTGCATTTACCCCGATGAACCAAGATAACCTCACCTGTGAGCTACAAAAATGTAAACGGGATATGAACTCAGGTATTACTACGCCAGGAGCATGTTTAGGTAAGCTTAAGAAGTTCACTTCTAAGTAAATTCACTTATAAGTAAACAAGTTTCAAAATTAATAATTTTTTTAATTGGTCAAAATTGGAACTAAGTAAGTTAAGAGTTTCTTCCACAATAAAATATTTTGTAAGGTAACATTTCCAAACACGTTAAGAAACAAAAAGTTACTTAAAACTTTTAATTTTTCTAAGCTAAGCCAAACATGCTCTTAGTGCTTTTCGATCAGAAGGGTATACTTCCCATGGGGAAGACATGTAATCTTGACCACAATAAACTGTGTGTCCAGGAAAAAAGAAAACCTTATTCCGGGGTTTTGTACAACAATCGGGAGGATCTGCGAGAGCAACTCTAGACTGGTTGGCGCGTTTCTCTTTTGCTTCCAAGGTGGGACCAAACCGAGCACCGACACCGACAAACTCCATTACTTCTTTACCATTTATCCAAATTGGTATTTTAACCTATTCCACCATAAGGAATTTTAGCTTCAATAACACAGATAAATGAATACAAACTTAAAACTGTCATAAACAAGGATAAAAGTCATCAATACTTTCAATTTATTTATTATTAATTATTATTATTTTTGGAAAAGTTAAACGCCATGTTTTATTTTATGACTATACTGGAGCTACAATTATAAAAATTTGAACAAAAAAAGGTGAGAGTAATGAACAACTAGCAAACTATTCACGAAAGCAGTAAGTACTCAATTCCAATATTTCAAAGATAATAAAATCTCTTTCTAAGCAATTCCTACAAAAGCGACCTGCTGAAAATTCTAAGAAATCAAATTGAAGTCCAATTTAAGTGGTAAATTACATGAAGAGATTGTAAGTAAAATGCCGGTTGAAATCCCTATTTAATATAGAAACCACGAAAGTTGAACTCAATTTGAGAAAAAAATTTAAATAATAGAAGCTTGGAAATATACTATTAGCTTCATCAAGAGCTATAATGGAACCAAGCAGATCAAAATATATTAAATCAAAAGGTCATAAAGGGTAATCATAGCAATCATAATGGCTCTTTCTCAAACAATTATGACAACCACAAGACAGTGAAAATATATACATATTAAGAAACCTCATACTCTATGAAAAACCTTATACAAAATAGGATTAGACCAAAAAAAAAAAAAAAAAAAGAGGAACAAATGAGTATATGATCATGTTTGGTAGCTTAAAAGTTTTCTTATAATTAAATAAGTTTAAAATCAATAATCTTCTTATTGATTGAATTGGATTTTCAAAGCAAATAAAGAGTTAATTTCAGAATTAGAGACTTTTTTTAGTTAGAAAAAAAAAAAGGTTATTCAAACAAATCAGAAATAACAGCAATTTTTCATTAATTATAAGCTTAGTACTTGCTCAAAATCCTCCAAAACAATCTAGAAAAAAGGTAAAGAACTTAAAATCTTTTACCCTATTGTTTCCATAGACGATCGTCTTCAAACATCAAGAAAATTGTCAAAATGAACTATATACAACCATATAAAATTCATATCAATATTCAATTAAAAGGTGGAATATTCCAACATCGGAAAAAAGAAGATAAAATAATGGATTTTACCAGCACAAAGTTGTTATTGCAACCAGGTCTTGCTGGAGCGATATCATCTTGGTGAACTATATCACCTGCAAACACCGAAGGGCAATTCAATAAAACAGCAAGAACTGTACAGAAGGTACAGTGGAGAGCTCTGTTCTTCAACTCCATAATCTCAACCAGAGAGGAAAAAATTCAAGAAAATTTCTGTGCGTAAAGATCGGAGTACAGGGTCAAATGGGTTTTCTTTATTTTTGTGGAATATTATTTTTGATATGTGAACTGGGAGACAAAAAGCAGAGAAAATAAGATATATAAAAGAGACGAGAGGTTTTAAGGCACTGTTTGGCGTAGTTTTTTTTTTTTTTTTTGGGAACGATAATGACGCAGTGCTGTAACCGTTGAACTAGTTTTCTACTTTCCCACTTTATGACATTTGGGCCGGCCGCGGATAGTGGCGCGTTTAGTACACGCCTTCAAGAGGTGAAGTACATTGCGTTTTGCTGATGTCAACGTGATGTAAATTCGGACAATCTTTTCTATTTTGGAAATTGTCCATGAATGTTCCCACTTCGCCCACATTTAGCCTTTCAGATTAAAATTTAGATTTAGATTTAGATTTGAATTAAAATTCATAATTATTTTTAATTATACATTTTATTAATTTTATCAAAATTTATTAAAAAATTAATTTTAATTCACACCAAACCGAAGCTAAAGTAGATATTTTTATCAATTAAAGTAGAACATAATAAAGGTGCCTAGTAATACAAGAATCCATTTAAAAAATAGTGAGTTATTCACTCAAAATAAGGAAAAAAATAAGTTAAGTAGATATAAGGGAAAATTGCGGGCACGGTACCAAACTTTTTATTTTGTTTTAGACTTGACCCTAATCTTTCACTTCACTTGTGTCACCCATAATACCAAACATTTTGAAAATTTGCACATAATGTCCAATCTGATGGAATCCATATAGAAAAATTGATAATTTTAACCAACTCAAATAGGGGACTTTTCGTCAGATTACGTTTTTAAAAAAGGAAATTTAATCTTACGAAAATAGATCAAAATTATCAATTTTTTCTAATTTTAAAGTCAATTGACGAATTTCGTCAAATTGGACTTTAGTTTTTAAAAGGTTTGGTACCATGGATGTCACATATGAAAGATTTGGATCAAATTTGAGACAAAATTAAAGGTTTGGTACCATAGCATCAATTCTTCCTAGATATGAAAAAAATGCTAAAAATAATTATAATTTTTGTAGGGCAATAATACTTTCTCAAGAATGCTTTAAAATATTTCTTTAATTTATTGTAAAACATTGTCATTATTATTTGTTGACATATAGTTGACACATTCACCTCTATTATGTTCGATTGTTCATCTTAACATCTTCATATTCAAAAAAATTAAAGTTATTTCTGTTATGTTCTAATTTTCATGCTCTGAATAAAATTCTAATGCAACGAATTTTAATTTGATTAGAGTATCATTAAAGTTTTACAAAAAATGACTAAAATATCTTATGAGTAAAATAAGTTTAACTTTCTGTTTGGTCTAACTAAAAATGTTGATAAAAATTGAAGTTAAATTAAACAATTAATATTAATTACACATTTTATGAGATTCACAACTTTTATTATTTTTTCAACCATGTATTTTTATTTTTTATTATTAAAATATACTAATTTTTTTATATAATCGAAATCATACTGGGCTATATGTATTAATGAATAAAGTGATTAAAAATAATATTTCTATGTTTTATTGCAAAAAAAAAAGGAAAAAGAAAAAAAGCACAACTTAAATTCAAAACAATTACTCAAACGTATTATTGAGTCTATCCGAGCTTCATTTTTTTGCACAAAATGTATTTTGAAATGTTGTTTTATGGAGGACGTGTGATTAAAAAATAAGGAAAAATTTTAGATTTAAGTGAAATATTATTTTATTAAAAAAGTATGATTAAAAATAAGAGAAAAATATATATTTTGGAAATAATGGGAGCAAGCAATGACATTGTTTATTGAGATAAGTCCAAACGGGGCCTTAGTTATGGGAGAAATCTGAAAAAGAGAAGCGCGTTGAAATGTAAGGAAGATGACTGACAACCGGCTGAAGAGGTAAATTATTGTCCGTATATGGCCGTACAGATAAGACGGCGCATGAATAATGAGTTTGTTGCTGTGATCAGAATCGGGGTACCCACCGAGTTGTAATCACATGTATTCAGTTCCATGTGAACCTGCACAGCTCTTTATAAGTCAACTTATATTTTATTTCTACCATTAATTAATTAAATTATGCTACGTATACATTGAATGGATTACATCTTGTTTGACATTACGTGATAAATCAAAAAGTGTTTGGTGAAAATGTGATTTTTTTTTAACCTGTCCAATCATGTGTCGCCATGTGATATAATAAAAAATATAATGTAAATAAAAAGTACATGTAGCATGATTGTAATTGATTTTCCCTTATTTCTTTAAGTATTAAACTTTGAAGACATGTTTGACGGGATTTTTTCTTTTTCTAAAAAAAAATCTTTAAAATTGTCTTAATTTATGCTTAAAAATTAATTTTTTAAGAATTTTCTATTTCGAAAGAGTTTTATGAGGAAGTCATATTGAACAAATTTCCTCAAGAACTTTTGAATTAGATACTTTTATAAAATTAATCAAATGAGTCAAAAAATAACTTTTTATCTCAAAAGCTCATTTTAATTTTCTTTCAAGTAAAACCAAGTGTACTCTCATTTGTGTTCGTTATTGTCGATGTGTAATTAACAATGGGGGATTTGTTGCTTATAAAAGTGTGTTGCCCTTACTAAGTCCTTGTTTGGTCCCCATTATTTCAAAAATATATTTTTCTTTTTTTTTTATTTTTAATCACATATTTTTCAATAAAATAATATTGCACGTAAATTAAAAAAAATCATTATTTTTTTAATCACACATTTTTCGTCAAAATACTATTCCAAAATACATTAAACAAGTGGGTTTCAAACAGACTGTAAATGTTAGCTCAACGGAAGAGCTTTCAAAATTGTAATGCCGATAGACTTTTGGTGACAAGTGAGTGTGTGCGCATTCTTGACATCATTATGTGAATGAACATGTAGACTAGTTGGTCTCGTCCTTATCAGATAGCCATTTGGTTGCATGTTGGATATAACTTTCTTTGATGTTAGGTTACTTATTTGAGTAAATATTCACGTGTCGATCTAGCTTTTTTATTGTGATTATCCACGAGATCTTAGTGATCTAACTTTTGATGAATAATTATATTGCTAAGCACGAAGGTGACTTATTGTGTGATCTGTAAAAATGCGAAGGTGACTTTTTTTATAACAGTAGCATGCTTGTAATATATAGTATCTTGGAACGAAGTCAATCATGAACAGATTAAACTCGTTGAACGTGAAATGTTGAATCGAGCCTGATTGAGCATACATTTGGTCCTAACTTTAACTTGTACTTGTCAATTTGTCGTGTTGGCCTAGAATATTAAATAGACAGACCGAATCACATGGGATTAAATTGTCACGTGAGAAAATGTTGTGTATCCTACTTTGAAATGTTCCATTACTGTAAAATTCGAAATAAGACAAGTTCCATTTTTAACCCACTGAGACGGCGTCGTACAAGTTCACTAATTTCAAGTTCTACGAGGAATTTACTGGATCTCTCTCTCTCTCCCCCCTACCGATCAAATTTACGCACGACGACGTCGACCGGTCGAGCGTCGTCGATTTTCCTGTAGCACCTGTGATTTCGGGTAACTTTTTTTTTTTATATAAATTTTTTTTATTGTTTTCTATTTTCTGAAAAATGCACGTTATGAGTTTTTCATAGTGTTAATTCATTTTATTTTTATCTGCAGGAGTCAAATTACTAACCAGTTTACTGTTTAAAGAACTGAATGAGAATTGTAATTGCAAGTAAACGTTATGATCTTTAAATTATGCGAAGTAAGTTGTTCAAAAACCTCTGTTTAATTTTAGTTCATTTGTTTAGATTAAGAATCGACTCGAGTTTAAAGCGTGTTTGAATAAATTTAGCCTATTTTTAGCTTGTGATATGAGTCTTATTTGATACTTGGTATCACTTTTAGCTCGTATGAGCTTGAAAATATAAGATATACCATTGTAATTATGTAAAATAGAATGGGGTTTCTCTGTGAATATTGCGCATTTAATGATTCATGAGGTTAAGTGTGGGCCAAAAAATTGCAGAGTTTGAACACTTAAATGCTTGACTAAGGTGGCTTGTTCTGCCTTACTCATTAGTTGCCCCTCCCCTTCTTTTGGCATGTTGAGGCTGCAGGTTGGGTCCGTTGGGAGGATTATGTTCATTTCTTAATTTTATCGGTTAGGAGCTCATGCAATCAGGAGTATGGTAAAAGGTATGTTCTTTTAGAGGTGTCAAGACGGACGGGCCGGCCAGACACGTGAAAATCGGCCCGGATCGACCCGTGACCTGAGCGGGCGGTTCACGGGTCAAGGAGTTGTCACCCGCGGGCTTCACGGGTTGCACCTTCACGGGCCGTGGTTAACCCGCTGGCCCGTCAAAAAAAAATTAAAAAATTTCGAAAAAAAAGTGGGGAGGAGTCGTTCCAGCTAGCTTGCTGCAAATAGCTTGAAGATGAAGTGGATAAT